>JAODAL010075234.1:0-14075 GCA_025379985.1 Phyllomedusa bahiana
TCCCTGCTAAAGCGAGGGGGAAAGATATTTCGATGTAGTTATGGTTTTCTCTCGTCTATTTTTTCTGCCATTATTTTTAATCAGACCCATGGCAGATTGATGAGTTATGAGCCCTCCAGCCTCTTATAAAAGACGGTTTATGCTTGTATGACCCCCTGGTACCTGGGTTATTAGCGCTGAGTCCCTGTTGAAGTCCTGGATGTCTGGGGACGATTTGGGGAGTGTGTCCCCTCCAGAGGGGGTTTGGGTGACGGGGGGGGCATGGGGAAATTCTTTCTGTTTTTATTATGTGGGTTTTGTTATTTTGTCCCCTTTTAGTATTTTTTAGTGGCCCTTTAGTCCCCATTGAGTCGTGGGGTCCAGAGCAGGAAGTTTGTTGTTTTAGCTGATTCTGATGCAGCTAAGCGGTTCGTCTTTTCTTGTTGTTTTTGGGTTTTTCCCCTTATCCCTCACAAGGGGCTTTCCGGCGCTTTTAAAAAACGAAAAGACCGGAGATACATCGTAATCCTGTGCGTTGGCATACCCCTAAGGGTGAAAAGGCTGTATTTAAAAAATAAAAAATGTCTGAGAAAAAAAAAAAAAAAGAAAAAAATTTGTGAGGGATGGGAAAAATGCTTAATTTGCTCGCATTGCCACGTCTTGACCAAAAATTTTTTTTTATCTTTTGTAACCAACCTGTGTAAGGGCAGTTTTAATTTTGAAGCCAATACAATTTCTATTAGCCTTTTTGCGAAACGTACACATCTTTGATCACTTTTTTTATGTGGAGTTGGGTTTGCGAAAATCTCATTTGGAAATTCGAGCTTTTTTTTTTTGTATACGTTTTGGGACTGTACAAAAAAAAAAATAGGAATTTTTTTTTAGCTTAGTTTTTAAAGGTTTGTTCCAGGGGAAAAGCGGGAGAATTACGCCCCGCATTTACCCCCGTGTGTCGGGGCAGGGGGGGAGGGGAGGGGCGGGGGCCGGCACTTCGCCGGCCCTAGGGGAATCTTTTACCAGCGGGGGGTTTCCGCCGTGGTAATTCACAAGAAAAGCCCTAACCCTAGTTCTCTATGAGAACTGGGGATTACCGTAGTTATGGGCCCGGATTCACCCCGTAATTGGCGCATTTCCAGCGCGTAATTAGGATAAAATTACGGCCCCGCAGTTCCCCGTGTGAACAGGGCCCCAACGGGTTAAAATTTTAAATTAAATTTTTCGGGGGAGGCAAAAAAAAAGGGTTTTAATTCCCGGGCATTGGGTTTTTTTTTTATCACTTTTTGGGATAAATAAGGCAATTTTAAAATTAATAGACTTTTTATGGAATCATTTTTTTGGTAACTTTTAAATTTATTTCTTTAAAAACTTATCTTTTTTTTTTTTTTTTTTTTTCCTACTGGATCCCCTTTAAAAAAAAGGCAAAATCACGGGAACACGGTACTGCAACACCAATGACCGGGTTAAAATAAGAGTGTAATGTTTAAACCCCCCCTTGGCCAACCAGGGCGAATGGTACTTTCATGGTTAGGGAAAAGGGAGAATGGAACCACTATTGGTCCCCCCTACTATAAAAGGGGTTTGCCCCTTTTTGGGCCCCCACCCCTTTCCCCCCGCGGGCAAACAGCAGAAATCGAACCGGTCAAATTTTCTGCTTTTTAACCACTTAGAATCTTGGCTGGAAATTCAGGGCCCCACTGGGGCCTAAATGAAAAAAGGATGGGTCTCTGCACAGTTTTTCTCGACAAAATTTGTGTGATGTGAGAAAGTTTTTTTAGCGCCAGAAGCCTAATGAAGGTTTTCCCTGACTTCGTCTTCCCGTCCTATGACTTCCTGCCATAGGAGCGCCCTCTGGACGCCCTTCTGCATTATATACATAATAAAAAAGGTGTTTTTTTTGGTTTCTCCCAATCGGGCCCCCTTTAGTGGGCCCCCCAAATCCCCCAGTGGGATAAAGGGCAACATGTATGAATGGGGCTGCGCCACTTTTCTGGTGTGATTTGTAAAAAAAAAAATAGTGGCCCCTGTCTTTTGTCAAAAACTGGCGCACATTCAACATCCTTGACAGTGGTGTATGTGCCTATTCTTTTGGAAAAGGGGTCTTCCAACCCTTCCTTAAGATTAACACATTTATGAAAGTCCCAAGAATTTTTACGCACAAATGTCCTACTAATCTCTGCCAGTTTCAAACTAATGAGACAAATTTTGACTCATGTTTTTTTCTCACAACGCGATACATTGATAAAGTGCTTCGAGACACTTACATACATACATACTGACAAATGCTACATAACCTACTAAAAAGTACGACTGTCTATTCTGTGCAAGTTTTCATACATGTCTCCCAAAATGTGTAAAATTAAAAAAAAGTCTGATCTAAATTAAAAAAATCACTTTATTTATCCCCCTACGGCAAATTTCCGTACAAGAAAAAAAAAATCCAAAAAAGTTTAAAATTGTAGGGTTTTTTTTATGTCCCCCAAAAAAATTTGGGTTTTAAAAATTGATTTTTTTAAATTCAATATTCCCAAAATGGTACCAATAAAAAGTACGCTTCAGTACATAAAAGATTCACTTTACTTAGATACAAAAAAGTTATTGGTCGCAAAAAATGTCACTGACTGTTTCTATTTTTGTAAAAGTACTAAAACATAACGAAAATCCTACATATTTGGTATTGCCAGAATTGTTTCAACCTGCAAAATACAGATAACACATATACTGAAGAGCAAACACTGTAAAAATAAAACCCCGGAAAATGTGGTGCAAGCACTTTTTTCACATTTTGCCCCACTTAGAATTTTCTTATGCCTTCACAGTATTCTATTCTATGGTACGGTGAATGACACCATTAGAAAGTGCATCTTTTTCCGCAGAATAAAAGTCCTCATATGTCTATTTAGAGGGGAAAATAAAAAAGTTATGGCTCTTGGAAGGAAAGTAGGAAAAAAGAACATGACAAGAAAAGTGGCTAAATACAATGGCAAACTGAAGATGTAAGATTACAGAAAATGTTCGGCAGAACAATGGCTCTTGATTCTTCTTGACTAATAAGTCTCTAACTACTGTCTGTGGGATTTTGTGACTGGTGTTTTCAGCATTTGTTTGTTGAGTCCCCCTCTCTATCATAGTATTTCTGTGCTTTTTGGAGTGCTTCGGCTCTGTTACATGCTTGCTGGCTAAGCTTGTCCACTGCTTGCCTTCCTCTGGGTCACTTCAACGCTCTTCACTTTGATAGTTCTCTCAGTATTCCACTGACTACAACTTGAACTCCCGGTCTTTCCTGGCCTTTTGTAGTATTCCATGTACTTCATGTGACCACTGATTTCGTCCAGAAGAAGAAATAAGGAACCAAAAGCTTTGGGAGCGAGGGAAAAAATTGGGGAATAATTTTTTTATAATTTAAAATTTTTATTAATAATAAAATAAAACTGTGAGCTGGACAAATCCTCTAATCCCCCAGCTGCCATGTTGCTCAGTCGCTCCCCTCCCACCGTTTCCCTCTTGTGGGGAAAGGGGTGGAGATGAAAGAGGGCCCCCCTTTTTTGTATTTAAGTATAATGGTCTACCTTACTTAAAGACTGGAATTAGAGTGATCTCCAGTCTGAGCCACTGATGATAGGTACTAGTTGAAAAGAACAGTTAATGACCCAACATGTATGAAGTAGCTTAGCCCTGAGCCCCATTTATATTTCCCTCCCGCCATTAGTTTTGTGTTTTGAAATGTGCTGTAAATTTTGTGTTGTACAGTGTTTATGAAGCAGCCATGGTAGTGTGCATCTGCACAATTCAGTCAATTGAATCTGCTAAAACACCTTACTGTGAACCCTTTTAAAACCCCCTTTTTTAAAGGCGTTCCCCCCGCCTTTTTGGCCAATTTTAAAAATCTAGGGGGGCCAACCCCACTTTAAAAAAAAACCTCCCCCAAAATTTCCCCTTTCCTTTTACCAAATGAATAGCTTTAGCTTGGGTACAAAAAGGGGTAGTCCACAAGGCCATCTTAAAATAAATTTGGCCCCCGGACGAAAAGTACTGCACCCATCCCAAACATTTTACTCCATCAACCACACCCTTTAACCCCTGTCCCATTCCCTAGAAAAACCAGGATCCCCCGGATGAGGCCCCGCACGGGTGCACCTATGACGTCTTATAGGCCACAATCCTACAAGACTTGTATGGGTAGGGACCTGCTGCAACCTCGCCTTATGGTTTTTTCATTTTTGCATCTTGAAAAAGAACCCCGTTAAATAAGCAGAACCAACCCGGGGATCAAGAGTATGTGTCCTGGGTTTTCCCGGGTAAACTTTTACCCCCTGGGCCCCTTTTCTTGGGAATGCATTTGTACCCCTGGTAATGTCCTTGGTAACCAAAAGGACTATGTTTGCTCCAAAGATCCTCGCCCGTGTTTTTCTTTGTAATACATTTTTCACCATTTTGCTACAATACCAAGAACGGAGGCCACACAAGTGATGTGAATGGGGCCTTATAGTTTTATTTTTTATTGTAGAGATTCTCCTTTTCTAGCAATGCCAATTATCATTATAATTACCAAAATTTTGCATATAATGAAGATAATTGTCCAGTGTCAATGGGTAGCATGAAATATAAGTACACAAATATGGCTACATGAATGCACTCTCAGGAAGGTTCAAAGAAATAATGAATTTCATTTTTTTTCTTAGCTAAAATCTCTTACCTGCTGGCATAACATAAAAATTAAATGATATGTGAAGGGTTAAGCTGTGTCTTTGTTAGTGTCTAGTATTGCTCTGCATTGTGTGCACATGTAAATCATGTGTGTGAGGCTAGCCTGTGTATATTTAGGATAAAAGCAGGGCAAGCAAGCAATCCATTTTATCGTATACAAATTACAGCTATTTAGGGATGAGGGTCTGATTGGCACTGCAGAGCCTGGGCACCCTACCGCGCTGGTTTCCTGTCAGGATTAGTATTTGCAATATTCATTATCCTGCATGGTTAGCCTTTACCTTTCAACTGTCTGCCTTCCTGAAAGGAGCCTGTGACAAGTTCTGAGCCAATTTAACCTTCTGTGTGCATATTTTTGGCACGTGTTTTTGCCAAATGTTCTCTGTGAAGGACAGGAGGTTGAGAGTTCAGTGAGACTAATCTTGCTTCCTATTAAAAGTTTGGTGACCCCCCTTTTAATTTATGGAAACTGACCAATCTCAGCATTCCTGACTTTTTTCATGTTGGGTTCTTAAAAATGAGTCACCACTTTTTCCCACATGACCTGTATAGTGATTAATTGCAGTGCATGAGGTCTTATTGCTCATTACTTCTCCAAATATTTCTTAACCCTTTCACAAAACATTTTTTGAGACTGTTTAATCAACCTTCGTGCATTTACCTTAAGAGCAGCGGCGAACAGTGACAAGAGTTAAAAGGAACCCGTCACATTGAACATGGTGTGTGATCTGCTGACAGCATGTTAGAGAGCAGGAATAGCTGACAAAATTGATATACAGTTCTGCATCAAATAATTCAACAGAATTCGTATTTTATTCATTGAAATCCCTGCTTATTCTGGGTTAAGGAGCCCAGTGGGCGGTCTTATCAGTTATAGACAGCCTATCTTTTACGAGTGTGTATACAAAGATGTCTGTCAATCACAGATAACACCGCCTATTGGACTTTGTAACCCAGAAGAAGCAGGAATTTAAACAAATAAAATACAAGTTCTACGGAATCTTTTCCCATTAAATTATATAGCAATCTGTGCAGGTCCTCCTGCTCTATAACAAGCTATCAGCAGATCAGATAACATGTTCAATATGAAAAGACTCTCTTTACAGGAACACTACCATCAAAATTTTTTCTTTTCATATATTGACATGCAATATTTAATTATCATATGAATTTTTTTGGGGGTAGTTGCTTTTTTATATATAGTTTTTTAAAGTTCCATTACTCTCTCTGACTTCCCTTCTGTGATCTCTGATATTACAGCAATGAGAGGATTGCTTGATGGTCCCTCTTCCTGGTCAGCCCTGATCTGAGAAGTGTAAATATTATTAGCAATTACCTGATAAGTGTCAAGAAACCTCAGCCCACTCCCACCACTGTAGGAAAAGAGTACTCTATTTTCTTTTCATGTATAGCTCATGGTCTAGTATCATGTTATCTATCCTTGTGGAGAGAACAATAGAGCATTCATTATTTCATTACCTACTATTTATAATGAGACTACATAAAAATAAGCAGTAGCTGAAGTACAGTCCTGCCATACAGAAGTTTTCTCACAAAACTACAGAAGGACAATGTTTTATATGTAATCTTTAAAGGTGTGTTCCGGGACTGATCAATGCTCGTCCTTCTGTTCGTCTGGGTATGAATAAAAATAGAAGAGAATTAGTGAAGTGTAGTTTTGATTAGTACCATTTGGGATACATGCGACTTCTTGATAACTTTTTATTACAATTTTTTGGGATGCGAAATGACCCAAAAAAGCCTACGATTTTGGCGTTTGGCATTTTTTTTCTTCTATGGTGTTCAGTGCACAGAATAAATGATGCTATACTTTAATAGATTGGACTTTTACAGATGGCAATTATCTGCAACTTTTTTATTTGTAACATTTTTTTTATTTCTAAAATGGCAAAATGGGGGGTGATTTGAACTTTCGGTATTTTTTTATTATTTTTTTTATACCTTGAAAACTTTTTTAGTTTTTTCTTACATATACAAGTAGTCCCCCCAGGTTGACAGCTATGGGGCTCGATCGCTAGTACACCTTTCCGCATTATATAAATAAGGGTGGTTCTATTGCGTCCTGCCCCAGACAGAAGCAACAACTTGGCAGCCATGGTAATCAATTGGCACCCTGCAATCTCAATGTGGGGGGGGGCGTGGTAACTGCACTGTTCCGCATTAATTTAGCTGCTGCAGCATTGATAACCTTGGCATCTAAAGGGGTAAACAGCAGGGATCGGAGCACACTTGGCTATATTCGGGAGTCCCCATAGAAGTGAATAGAGAGGACAGCTGGAAACGCCACCCTCCCCATTCACTTGCACGGTCATCTTGTAGCTATCTGCATGTGATCAGTGCAGGGGATTTTTACCTCATGGTAAACATCCCTTTAAGTGGACTCATTTGGGCATTAAATGCTATACACATTATACTATAAGTGACAGATTTCTGGAAACAGTACCTCTGCTAGTAGCTAAAGCTGCCCTCAACAAGGACAACATAACGTATGTGGCAAGTCCCTTTAACTAATAAACATTACAATAATTAAATAAAAGGTTACAAATGTTACACTAGCTTGAAGGCAGACAACAATTCATAGCAAAGAATAACACATAGCAAGAACGCCATGACCAAACACACAATTGACAAATTGGGTTTTATAGTTTTAGACAAATATAACCTGTCACAGATGCGGTGTAATGGTCTTCATGACAAATGTACTGTGTACTAACATTTGGTCCCTAAGCGCTGATCTCAGGGACATCAGTTGTGTTGCAATGTCAAGGACATAGTTGACACTGAGTATATAAGCAATTTGTAGTACTATGTGTGCTTTGTTATGTAAACTATATAAAGTTATTTAAAAAGAGTCCATCTCCTCCATGATCCACTATCCATTATACAGCAAATTCAGACTGATTATTTTCTCAGTTTTAGAAGACAACTGTAGATTATATTCACTGAACAAAATATCATCCCTGTTGTCATTCTAGCAGTCTCACTACTTTTCGGAGATTAGAAATTTGAAATACATATACAACAGTCACCTGACCTACTTGGGCACTGGAAAAAGAATGATTGAGTGGAATATTGCTGGTCAAACCGTGTCAGTTTTGTTGATGCAGTTGTGATTGTTGTGTGCCCTCTTCAAAATACAGGCCAAGTATTAGGAGGGGATGTTGAAAATAGCTTAAATATACCAAAGACAATAGTGTGGTTTCAGTGATAATTTCACATTTTCTCTTTTTGGCAGAATGAGATTGAAAAGCTAAAAGTGCATAAAATAATAGCAGCGACTGACAGTTTATATGTATATGTGAATATGGTACATACACATATAAATATCTATATACAAACAGTATCTCACAAAATTAAGTACACCCCTCACATTTTTGTAAATATTGTATTATATATTTTCATGGGACAACAATGAAGATAACACTTTGATACAATGTGAAGTAGTCAGTGTGCAGCTTGTATAACAATTTGTGCCCTCAAAATAACCTCACACACAGCCATCAATGTCTAAACCGCTGGCAACAAAAGTGAGCACACCCCTGAGTGAAAATGGACAAATTGAGTCCAACTTGCCATTTTCCCTCAACAGTGTCATGTGACCCATTAGTGTTACAAAATCTCAAATGTGAATGGGGAGCAGATGTGTTAAATTTGGTGTTATCATTCTCACACTCTCATGTTGGTGACATGGCACCTCATGGCACAGAGGTCTCCTGAGGATCTAAAGAAAAAGAAAAATAAGGTTGCAAACACCCTAAAAATGAGCTACAGCACGGTGGTCAAGCAATACAGCGGTTTAACAAGACAGGTTCCACTCAGAACAAGCCTCTCCTGGGCTTCACAGTGAGAAATCAGCCTTCCACTCGTCGCATCGGGTGAACGGGAGAGAGATTAGTTTTTTTTTTCTTTCTTTAAGTAATAGTGTCCTATCTATCACCTACATATCTAGCTGGGGCCCTATCTACCATGTACCTACTTTGCTGGGGCCCTATCAACTACCTACCAAACTGAGGCCCTGTCTATCTAACTACCTGGGGCCCTATCTACTGCCTATATACAGTTGAAACTGGAAGTTTACATACACTCATACACTATATAAAAAGACACATATGCATGTTTTCTCACTATCTGACATGAAATCATTTTAGGTCAAATAGGATTATCAAAAATATTTATATTTGCCAAATGCCAGAATAATGAGAGAATTTTTTAAGGCATTTGTATTACTTTCAGCAAAGTCAAAAGTTTACATACACTAGGATTACTATGCCTTTAAACAATTTTGGACAGACCATATGATGGTCATGTCTTTGGAAGATTCTGATAGGTTTATTGGCAACATCTGAGTTTATTATAGCCACACTTGTGGATGTATTTTAAAGCATGCTAGAAACACACTGCTTCTGGGTTTAACATTATAGGAAAGTCTAAAGAAATCAGCCAAGATAATTATACGCAAGTACAAACAAGATGGGAATGTCCAGCCATCATACCACTCAGGAAGGAGACGGGTTCTTTGTCTCAGAGATGAACGTTATTTAGTCCAACATGTACATGTCAACCCAAGAAGCAAAAGCAAATGACCTTGTGAAGATGCTGGCGGAAGCTGGTAAGATTGTGTCATTATCCACACTGATTGAGTACTGCATTAACATGGACTAAAAGGCCACTCTGCCAGGAAGAAGCCATTACTCCAAAAGAAACATATAAAAGCCAGATTAATGTTTGCAAATGCACACAGGAACAAAACCCTACATTTTGGAGACATGTTCTTTGATTGATATGCACATATTGGACCAAATAACGTTAATCTCTGAGACACAGAACCCGTTTCCTTCCTGAGTCGTATGATGGCTGGACATTCCCATCTTGTTTGTGCTTGGGTATAATTGTTTGTACAGATGAACGAGGTACCTTCAGGTATCTGGAAAAGGATGATCCAGACTTGTGAAGGTCTACAATTCTCTTCCTGATATCTTGCTGATTTCTTTAGACTTTCCCATGATGTTTTAACACAGAAGCAGTGTGTTTTTGGTGTGCATAAAAAATACATCCACAGGTGTGTCTCTAAATAAGTCAGATGTTGCCAATAAACCAGAAGAAGCTTCCAAAGACATGACATCATCATATGGGCTGTCCCAGATTGTTTAAAGGCATAGTAATCCCACTGTATATACACTTCTGACTTTGCAGAAAGTAATAAAAACGCCTTAAAAATTTTCTCTCTCATTATTCTGGCATTTGGCAAATATAACTAATTTTGGTTCCTAATTGACCTAAAATGAGTTAGGTTTATTCTGATTTCATGTCAGATAGTGAGAAAAACAAGCACATGTGTCTTTTTATATAGTATATGTAAACTTCTGGTTTCAACTGTCTGTATATGTATATATGCTTTAGCATGTCCTGTGGTTGGGTTGAATGACCACATGACATGTTAGGGCATTTATGTGTTTTGGACAGAGACTTGACATAAAGTTGTTTATACTGTAAAAGAAAATGTGGTAAGCACTCACCAGCTAGGGGATATTAAGGGAAATGATGCCTTACCACCTACTTAGCAGTGTAGCGGAGAGTGGCCCCTGCTACACTCACAGTCAGCACCAACGTTAAAGCACTGTACAGAAACGTACAGTGTGATATGGGAGCTACCTGTTCCTGCACTAAGCAGCACAGTGGATGGACATTTATATATAGGCTGCAACTGGCCCAAGGAAATGGTGGCTTCTGAAAATAGAGAACTGGAGTTACTTTTCATGGAGAAATGCAAAGAAGCTGAGGCAGAAAGCAAAAAGCATATGCAGTATGTGCAGTCATGTACAGTAGCTGCAAAATGGGTCCCAAGAATCAACTTCACTGATGGGCCACAATATAAACGCCACTAGTTGGTCCCAAGAGTCAACTCCACTAGTGGGCCACAGGGATCTTCTCTAGTGTTGTTACTGTCCTGTGATAGGCTAGATAGATAGAAAGATAGATAAATAGATAGATACCCAAATCCAGTGGTCTCAATATTGAGTTTAAAATCAATCATAAAATGTTTAGATTAAGTTTGTACATGAGATATCAACAAGACACTTCCTCCTTTTTCCGCCACTTAACATTCTACATTAGGTATGGGTGGATTATATTTTATTTATTTTACATTTTTGTCGTGCCTCGGTTTTTTGGGATAAGATTTTGAGAGATTTTGTTTCTAATTTGAAATGTGAAAGACACCCAACACTCATACAGAGGGATTTCAGAAGGCATGGTGACGAAAAAACACTCAGTTTATTGTAAGGTCATAAAAAATGTATTAAAAACATCTATGAGTATAAATGTTTACGCGTTTCAGGCCTGCTCCCCGGCCGTTATTCGTGACTAACATATACCTGGTCAAACTTCCCTTATAACCACTTCCTGGGCTAATCATACCCAAGCACCTGTGAATTAACCCTAGGGGGTGCAAAGTCAAATGTAATACACCTACAAGTGAAACTACAAATATATCAAGATAAAGAACATGAAACACTATTACAAATGATGATACATAAAATACATAAAGAAATTCAATAGATATACATTAGATCCAATTTAAGATTCAAACCTCGAGGAAATCTGGTGTCCAATATAAGGGTCCAATAGGCCTCCCTATTTAAAAGCGTCTTCCTCTAATCCCCCCCTCTTATTGTTTCTAATGCCAAATCTTATATTAAGGATACCACTGATTTTTTGGAGACATTAGGTATGGTTTTCCTTCCGTAGTTAGCCATTTTATTGTCTCTTGAAATTGTCAGTCTCTATACTTCCGTTGACCACAAAAGTGGTATAAATTCTATTGGAAGGGTTCTAAACCAAACTCAATATTCATATGAAGGCAAAGAATTTATCAGATTAAATTTAATTCTTACATGCAATTTTTTTCTATTTGGTGACACATTCTATTTACAGTTTCGTGGAACCGCAATGGGGACAAATGTTGCGCCAACTTACGCAAAATTACATTGGAAGAGGATTTTGTCTATGTCTCCACCTATTTCAACAAGGTGTTGAGATGGTGAAGATATATTGACAATGTTTTCGTAATTTGGATAGGTACAGAAGCTGAGTTAAATGATTTTTCCTGTTTTTTGAATAATAGATATCCTAATATCAAGTTTACTAGCTATTTTTCCAAAGATATTGTTACGTTTTTAGACACTAAGGTGATGAGAAATGGGTTAAAACTTAGCACTGAGTTAATTGTTAAACCCGCTGATCGTTGTTGTGTTATGAGAGTTGTCATCCTCCCAATATGATCTGATCCCTTCCATATAGTCAAATGTTACGTGTGAAAAGAATTGTAGATGGCAAAGATACCTTAATATCTATGTCAAATAAATTTAGAGAGCTGGGTTACCCTGTAAATATTATTGATCAACAAAGGAGACGTGCGGAGAATACAGATAGATCCACATTATGGTTCTCATCCTACCTCTCTGACCACTCCTTCAGTGTCTCATTTTCCAGTTCTACTTCCTCTCCTCTTCCTCTTGCTGTTGGGGTTCCTCAAGGATCAGTTCTAGGTCCTCCCCTTTTTTCACCCTACACAGCCCCCGTTGGACAAACCATCAGCAGATTTGGCTTCCAGTACCATCCCTATGCTGATGACACTCAACTATACACCTCCTCCTGAGACATCACTCCTGTCCTGCTAAAAACACCAGTGACTGTCTGTCCGCTGTCTCGGACATAATGTCCTCTCTCCATCTCAAACTAAACCTCACTAAAACTGAATGTATTGTCTTTCCGATATCTCCTAACCAACCCCCCCCCCCCCCCTGCTATTTCTGTTTCAGTATGTGGCACCACCATAACACCTAGGCAACAGGCCCGCTGTTTTTGGGTTTATACTAGATTCTGATCTATCTTTCACCCCTTATATCCAATCCCTTGCCCATTCCTGTCACCTGCACCTCAAGAATATCTCCAGAATCCGTCCGTTTCTCACTGTGGAAACAACTCAGACTCTTATTGTTGCTGTTATTCATTCTCGTCTTTACTACTGCAACTCCCTGCTTATTGGTCTCCCTCTCTGTAAACTCTCCCCTCTCCAATCTTTCCTGAGTGCAGCAGCCAGGCTTGTCTTTCTTTCCAGCCACTATACTGCCTCTACCCTATGTCAATCACTGCACTGGTTGCCCATTCAGTAAAGAATACAACATAAACTCATCACTCTCACCCATAAAGCTCTCCACAGTGCTGCACCCCCCTACATCTCCTCCCTTATCTCTGTCTACCACGCTACCCGCTCTTTCCGCTCTGCTGATAATATCAGATTACATTCCTCAATCATTCGAACCTCCCATGTCCGTCTCAAAGATTTCACATGTGCTGCACCAGTTCTCTGGAACATGCTATCGCGAGCGATCAGGCATTATAGTTTTAAGAGGGCCCTGAGAACAAATCTTCTCAGTCTGGCCTACCAAGATCCCTAATTGCTAACCCCCACCTGCTATCACACTCACCTGTAACCCCCAACACTAGGACACTCACAGGCACTTATCTGTATATAGATGTACTGTCAGGGTGGCACTTTCACCCAACTTTTATGTTATATAAACCACCTCCTATTTATGTAACATGGCTGGACCATTGTAAACGTAGCACTTCTTAACCCTTCATCTCACCCATACACCATAATAGATTGTAAGCTCTCGCGAGCAGGGCCCTCACACATTGTGTCTCATCTGTAAGTTCTTTTAATGTGTAATGTATGTACGTATACCCTCTAAAGTGCTGCGGAATATGTTGGCGCTATATAAATAAAGATTATTATTGTCCCCACAAGTTAAACAAATTACTAATAGGATTCCATTTATTTCAACCTATAATATACTTTGTGCTTTGATTTCACGAATCATAAGGAAACACTGGCACATAGTGAAGGATTGCTTTAACCCCATAAGGACCCAGCCTGTTTTGACCTTCCTGACACAGCCCTATTTTTGAAATCTGGCATGTGTCACTTTAGGTAAGAATAACTTTTTCACACTTTTACCCATCCATGTGATTCAGAGGTTGTTTTCTTGTGGCACCTTGTGCTTTAAGTTAGTAAGAATTTTTTATCCATACAATCCTTGCTTGTTTGTGAAAAATATCAAAATTTGTCATTTTGAAAGTTCCAAAATTTCTGCGTGCAAGACAGATAATTATTCACCACAAAATAGTTTAGAACTAGTATCTACCATATGTCTACTATAGGTTGGCATAAACTTTAAATTTTTTTTTTTTTTTACGACATTTGAGGGCTTAGAAATTTAGTAGTAATTTCTCAGATTTTCAAGAATATTTGCAACATACATTTTTTTAGGGACCAGTCCAGTTCAGACGTGGCTTTTGGGGGCCCC
>JAODAL010075235.1:0-14074 GCA_025379985.1 Phyllomedusa bahiana
ATGGGGGCGCCAACGAATCCATTTGGAAAGGCTCCCCGGGGAGATTTTATGTCTCTGCTACGCCCCCCCCAAATTTCCCCCCAGGGGTCTCCCCCCTCCCCTTGTTACTTAGCTGGAGATGTTACTGTATCTTCCTGCCAGGGGTTCCATGCTGCGGCGGCATTCACAGGCCTGCCCCCCACTTTTCTCCGCCACCATTTCTTGCCTTTCCCTTCCCAGGGCTGAGGGGGGAAGCTTCGTCACTAGGGCACCGCAGCAGCAGCATAAATTTTTCACCTTACCCCGGGTTTCCCATAAATAACATTCGGTGGCGGCAGTTAAAAGTGTCAGTGGGGGCAGTGCCGCCCCTCACAGTCCCCCTTGTTTGGGCCCTGTGCTCCGGGCCTCCCCAGCAGCATCCACCTCCAGGGGGAAATTCTCAGGGGAATCAGCACTGAAAGAGAGGCAGGGCTCGTCAGAGCTCAGAAGTCTCCTACAGTCTTTTCCACAACCCCTGAAGCAGTGTCACCACATCAGGGGGTTTAGAAAAGGTTTCCAGCAGAATTATTCGGGGGCTAGAGCACACGTCTTCCTCCAGGGCAGGTCGGGCCACACCCCAGGATATATTACTTATAAAATTGGGTGATGTGTTTAAAACTCATTCACTCACTGATGAAATGTGATGTTGTTTTTATTTGCATGGGGAAATTTCCCTTTTTTACCCTGACATTGTTAGAGATGTTGCCCATGGGGTCACTGCTTTGCCCAACCAAGTTAGTTAGGGAGAGGCCTTTCTGTAGCCGGGAAAAAAAAATCAATCAATCAGATGTGAGGTCTTCTATGGGGAAGGATCTGATGGAGGGCAATACTGTTTCTCAGAAAAAATTTAAATTTGACTTGCTCCACAAATGTTTTCAGGAAAATTTTTGTTGAACCCCTTTTTTCTCCAACTTACGCAGCGTTTTGAAATTTTTCCAATTTTTTAAAAGTTTTTTGTGTTCTAAATTTGATCCAATAATTATTTTTATTTTTTTAATCTAAAAGTTATTAATCTAAACCTCATTCGCACGGCTTATATTCAAATTGCAGCCATACTGCCGCCATATTTGCGCTGCAGTAGGCGGGAAAATCCTTTCCCAATCATTAAGGAATCCACAGTTCTCATAGAGAACATGGATTCCGTCTCTTCTCCCCGCTGGGCAAATCCACCGGGGGGGGAGAAAGTGACGCACTTTATTTAGGGTGTGTATGCCCCGTAATAATGATGTCTAGGGGCCGGCGAGCCCCGGGGCCCCCCTCCTCGCCCCCCCTGCATGGCTCCGGCGTAATTGCGGGGCGAAATCCGTCCCCGCAATTCGTGGGCAATAAGCCGTGTAAATTGCCAAAGGGTGAAAAAAGCCTGAGTTACCTTTTTACTCATAAAGTTTCACTTAAACAGTATCAAAATGGGGAGTCGGAGTTGGGGAAAATTTGGGGGATCCGAGTTTGGCTTACCGACCCCCACACCAGTTTCTAACAATAGAACCCTTTTAAATTTGGGAAAATTTAAGGTGATGACTATTTTTGGCTGAGAGCCATTGCTGTAATAAAACAGTTCCTCTCTTCAGTAAATTCATTGTAAAAATGGGGAATACATCCCAGCTGTAGTAAGTGATCTTTTAGGCCAACTTCGAAATGCCAGAAATACATTTCAAATTTTGGATGTCAAAAATTGTTTGTATTATGTGGAGTTTTTTTAAAAGCATGTAGGGTGATTACAACTGGAGGAAAAGTTATGGCTCCTGTATGACAAGAAGAGATGCAGCACTGATGTCTTCGTAATGGAATTGGACAATTCTTCTGACCATTAGACAACCCGGGAAAAACAGCCAGCTCACAAATATTTCCCTTTAAAGATGTTTTTGTGAAATTACCTCTCTATCCACGAGCAAAGGTGTCAAATGGGGGGAAACATTTGTCCAAAATGGACGGGGCTAAAAACCCAATTTACTACTCTGTTGTCCATTGTACCCTCTTACTGAAAAGGGCCGGTTTTGATGTCCCAGAAGGAAAGTAACCGCTAACATTTCTTCGTGGGGTAATCGGACAAGGCTCATTGTTTGGCCACTTTTTCCCCCTTTACAGCATATTGGCCCTCTTTGTTTCCCCAAAAACTTTCTGTTTTCCTTTTGTAAAAATCTCTACATGATTACTGGGGGGAAAAAAGTAAACTCAACTGACCATCAAAAACATCTATGGTGAAAATAGGGCCCCAAATTAGAGGAAACGGGGACCGGTTTAACCATTATCCCACCGAAAAACTGGGATTTTTATAAAATTACGGATCGGGGATGTTCACTGATGTTTTGGCACAAATTGTGCTGCAAATGCCCCGAACTCATAATTCATAGCTCTAGAGAGCTATAATCCTTTTTTTTTTCCCTACGCAAATTACGCCCGGGAGAAAAATGACATATTAAAATGGGGTCGCACGAATTTTAAAAAAAACGCACGGCTAGCGCTACTTCTAAAACATCCGGCGTATTTTGGGATGCAAGTATGGCGCAGTATGCCTGTGAACTTACCGGGAAAACAAAATATTGCTAACAGGTTCTTTTTAACTGCTAAATCAATAAAAAATGAAAAACAAGTCTTTGGTAACAGGGATTGGGAACAAGCATTGGATACCCAACAATGACCATATGACAAAAAAGGCTAGGGCACTGGACATAAGGGTTGAACTAATAATGTATGAAAGCTAAAGTAAAGGAAACCAATAAACAACAGTGGATCAAGTTGGGATATAAACGAATCTTGGACCTTCCCGGGAGAAACATTTTTACAGAGCCCCAGCAGTTTTGACTTCACTTTCCCGATTAGGGTGTAGGGGGGTTTGTACAGAGTTTTCACATCAACCTGCTGTTCCCAGCAACCCGTTACATTGACATGATGCAGGACAGTTTTTAAAATTATCTTTCAAAACTACAGACCTAAAGATGATGGCTTTTCAGTTAAAGGGGTTTCCTAACACAAAGATGTAAGAGACCGGCATCTGGGGCAAGGGGCAAAGACAGTGGCCTTAGGTAGGCCACCCCAAAATGGTCGCTCAACAGGGCAAACAGCCCCTTTCCCAATTAAAGGGACGCCAAAACAGGACAAGACAGATGGACAGAAAACAATCAACGTTAGTCGAATGAAAAAGGTCAAAACCAGAGATAGTAACATTGGGATTAAGACAGGGGAAAAGCGGAGGTCCAAGAAACAGGGGCAAGAATCAAAAAAACCCAAACAGTCCCAAAAAGAATGTAACACCCGCCAAGGCAAAGAGACTATCACAGGGAATGTTGGTGAACAAAAGTGGTCTTTGTATGGATATCAGAGTCCCGTACCAGGGAGTGATTGGACACCCAGACAACACATAAACCCCGATCAGGAATCAAGGGAAATGTGTGGTGAAGAAACCATCCATCTCAATCAGCAAGACGTCTGCCTACCCAAGGCCACAGGGAAAAAAAATGGGGGTTTGGGGAGAACCTGTCAAAAATTCATCTAGCAAACTGCATAAAAACAGTTTCAGATGGTACAAAAAAAAAAACATTTAATTCAAAAAAAGCATCATGGCCAAAAGCGCGTCCAGGGCCTGAACGGCACGGTCAAACAAAAGATTTTTTTCAGTATAAAGGGACATTAATTGAAGACTTTTTTTAAATATATTGCTTTGTGATTTTTGTTTTTAAACCCTTTAAACCCATATTTGGGCGTACCTAATATCCAAACGGGGAAAGGGGTTTTCCGCAAAGGAGGTTTTAGGTACGTCCTGGACATGTAGGGCCCCCAAACGGGGCCCCCCACAAATTGCAAACATGGGAACCATGTGTCGCCCACTACTGGACTTTCTCCGGCTTGGGGGTTAAAAATCTTACTGCCGTGGGGAATCACGATTGCAATAAACAAGGGGAAAAAAGAGGGGCTCCCCCCCTCTGTCTGAATCACCTCCTGCTATGGGATTGCCGCTGCCGATGCTTACCTAGCAAAACCCGGAACCAAACAAAAAGGGTTTCCCGTGCCTGTGATGTCAATGCGGGGCACAGCTGGGGATAGTGATTGGGATCACAAGCATAGAAGTACTGCTATGCATTGCAACAGTGCTCTGAAGATAACTGATACAATCCCCTAGGTGACAATAAAAAAAAAAAAAAAAGGGAAAAAAAAAAAAAAAAAAAAATCTACACTGCCCTTTTCCCTTTTTCAAACCACCGCCCCAAAAAGATCAAAAAAAAAGTAAAGCATATTTGTTATCGCCTGTGCGTAATAGCCTATAAATCTTTAACTCACATGTGAACAATTAAAAAAAAAAAAAAAAAAAAAAAATTTACAAAATTGAGATTTTTGTTTATCCTGGGAAATATAAAAAGGAATAAAAGCAATCAAAAAGTCATTAAAACCCAGTACCAATGAAAAAAATCTTCATTCTGCAAAAAAAGCCCTTTTAGCTGTGTATACGAAAAAATAAAAAAGTTATGGCTTCAGACTTTGCAACAAAAAACCAATTTTTCAAACGCATTTCTTATTGAAAAAATAATAAAAAATAAAAAGCTATATAAAATTTATATTTGTCACTGTACCGCCGCATTGTAATGTTACTGTCATTTATTTTGCACCGAGAATGTTGTAAAAAATGAAGCCCAAAAACAATGGCTGATCTGTGTTCCCCCTCCCCCCCCCATTTTCATGGCCCAATGCTATAAAAAACTATGGAACACCTGTGCGCCAAAATGCATAATAAACCCCTAGATGAGATCCATGAGGGGTGTTAAATCCAAGATGGGCCGACTTCTGGAAGGTTTCCCCTTTTTTGGTACTCTTTGAGGGCTTTGCAGGTGCAACATGGCACCCACCAAAATCCGCGTTCCAAAGGCCAAATAACGTTCCTTCCCTTGTACGCCCTGCCATGTGCTCAAACAGCTGTTTACACCAACATGTAGGGCATTGCCGAACCTGAAAGAATTGGGTAACACAGTTTTGGGGTACTTTTTTCAGTATTACCGTATATACTCGCGTATAAGCCGAGTTTTTCAGCCCAAAAAATGAGCTGAAAAACTCTACCTTGGCTTATACTCGAGTCACTGTCGGCGCTCGGGCGCTTCGATGGCCCGGGCGCCGACAGGGACGCTTCAGTTATATGCGACTCCTCATATAGTACAGCTGACAGCGACGGGCACTGCCATGGCCCGTCGCTGTCGGCGATCTCTTCCCCTACATGCGACTCCTCCGGAGCGCATGCAGGAGAAGAGATACCACTGCGGAGCAGAGAGCGAGCGCTCCCTGCGCTGCAGTGGACTCCGGACGGCCGCAAGCAGACTCGCTGCCGTCCGGAGTTTCCGGCACTGGCAGCGTGCTATGTCATCACGCTGTGTGTGCGGCCCGATGACATCACCCGCCTGTGCCGAGAAGACAGAGCGTGCGGGAGGCCGGACAGCGAGGAGGCGGAGCGGCGAGGGAGTCAGGTAAGTGTTTGTTTGTTTGTTTTTTTATTACCAGCTTATACCTGCCTATACCTGCCTATACCAGCCTATACCTGACTATTACCTGCCTATACCTAGCCTATACCTGCCTATACCAGCCTATACCTGCCTATTACCTGCCTATACCAGCCTATTACCTGCCTATACCAGACTATACCTGCCTATTACCAGCCTATACCTAGCCTATACCTAGCCTATACCCTACCTATACCTACCTATACCCAGCCTATACCTGCCTATACCCAGCCTATACTAGCCTATACCCTACCTATACCTAGCCTATACCAGCCTATACCCAGCCTATACCTGCCTATACCCTACCTATTAGAACATATACCTGCCTATAACCTGCCTATTACCTGCCTATAAGGACATATAACTGCCTATGGGGGACATAAACCTGCCTATAACTGCCTATGGGGGACATAAACCTGCCTATAACTGCCTATGGGGGACATAAACCTGCCTATAACTGCCTATGGGGGACATATACCTGCCTATAACTGCCTGTGGGGGACATATACCTGCCTATAACTGCCTGTGGGGGACATTAAACTGCCTATACCTGCCTATGGGGGACATTAAACTGCCTATGTAATTTTATTGGTATCCAATTTTATTTTTGATATTTACCAGTAGCTGCTGCATTTTCTACCCTAGGCTTATACTCTAGTCAATAAGCTTTCCCGTTTTTTTGTGGCAAAAGTAGGTGCCTCGGCTTATACTCGGGTCGGCTTATACTCGAGTATATATGGTATTTGCAAAAAATTAAACATTTTCAGCTAAAATTGCAGATTGTTTGAAAAATTTTTTTTTCATTTTCACAGACCTAACGCTAAAACAAAAATTTGTGAAACACCTGTGGGGTCGATAAACTCACTAAGCCTCTGTATATAAATTACTTAAAGGGTGTAGTTTCCAATATGGGGGCTTTTTAGGAGAGTTTATTGAGTTGTAGCTCCTTATGGTGTTCGCAAACCTGGAATGGCGCCTAATGAAAATCTTAATGAAAATGAGACCCCAAAATCCAGTAGGTGCTCCTATTCTGAGGCTTATTCTGAGGCTTATGGTTGAGTCAAATAGCGCACTAGAGCCACATATGGGATATTTCTAAAAAATTCATAATTGGGGGAATCCACTTTGAGTAGCATTTACCTGGTCACATCTACCGTGTTCCTGTGAATAATGGATAAAATTTGAAAATCTGTCAAAAAAAAAAAAAACGTGAAATTTCACCTTGCTTTCACTTCTGTGAAACACCTAATGGGTTAAAAAAACATCTAAACACTGTTTTTAATACTTTAAGGGGTCTAGTTTCTTAGAGTCATTTATGGGGTATCTAATAAATAGGCCCCACAAAGCCAGGTCACAACTAATTTGCAAAACACATGTTGCAAATTTTCTTGAAAATGTGGAAAATTACTACTACATTTCTAAGCCTAACATCATAAAAAAATAAAGATTTTAAAAAATGATGCCAACCTACAGTAGAAATATGATAAATGCTAGTTGTAAACTATTTTGTCTGTCTTACACGCAGAAATTTTTGAACTTTAAAAATGGCAAATTTTTCTAAATTTTCACGACATTTAGATTTTTTCCCACAAATAAACAAGGATTGTATGGAGCAAAATTTCTTTCTAACTAAAAGCACAATGTGTCACGGGAAAACAAACTGAATCACATGGATAGGTAAAAGTATCGAAAAGTTATTCTCACATAAAGTGACATGTCAAATTTTAAAAAAATGTAGCTCTGTCAGCGAGGTAAGAATGGGCTGCAGCAGTAAGGGGTGAAAACCCGTTTCATAGAAAAAAGGTTTAACAACTTCTAAGCCTGGTTCACATATGTGTCGGAGGTTTAATTCAGAACCTCCATCGCATGTTCTGTCTGGAATGACGGAAAAAATAGCAATATAGGCAGACCCGATTTACATCGTTCCGACTTGCATACGTCCCCTAGTTACAAACGGAGACTTATGTGGCGTGGCTGACATTCAACACTGAGTCACGCCCCATGATAACCAAGTGCCAGCATGCCACAGCTGCACATGAGATACAGAACATTAGGTGAAATCTTCTAAAAAAGGGCACAGACAGCAAAACAAATGTAAAAACTGTTCCCTGTACTATCCCAAATTTTTTTTTGCTGAAATTACATTTAATAAATATACCTGTTCCGACTTACATCCAAATTCAACTTAAGAACAAACCTACAGTCCCTATCCCGTTTTTAACCCGGGGACTGCCTGTAGTACAATTTTGTAATCAATAGGATCCATCCCGCGCCTTGTGTGTCTGTTGTGAAACAGGGCAATACACTACGTCGAAATCCCTAAAGAAGCATTTATGCTATCTATCATACATGAAAAAACTTTGAGACTCTCGGTTCACATATCATGATCAGAACATGTTTAAGCTGCCCACGACTTCAACGTGGTCTCAAATTGGGCAGTCCTATCCTATCTTTACCTCTCAATCGAGCCAATCAGGCCTCTCACTGGGTCACCGACCTCCATTATTCAGAGAGAAAAAATAAAAAACACCCAACCTGCAAAGCTGCCCTTCTTATGACAGCCTGTGAGAGTGGGCGGGGACAGAAACCCAAAATGGAAGCACCCCTTCCTTTCCATATAGGTTAAAATCAATGTACACCAAGTATAACGTATGTTTCTGCACACAAAAACATTTCTGAAAAAACGTATGCAAACCTGGGTGCCACTGGCAGGGCTGCGGCACACATGTAATTATACATGTACACACACAGACCGCCACCAGCGGCACATTTCTGCAAAAAGGGCAATACACTACGTCGAAATCCCTAAAGAAGCATTTATGCTATCTATCATACATGAAAAAACTTTGAGACTCTCGGTTCACATATCATGATCAGAACATGTTTAAGCTGCCCACGACTTCAACGTGGTCTCAAATCGGGCAGTCCTATCCTATCTTTACCTCTCAATCGAGCCAATCAGGCCTCTCACTGGGTCACCGACCTCCATTATTCAGAGAGAAAAAATAAAAAACACCCAACCTGCAAAGCTGCCCTTCTTATGACAGCCTGTGAGAGTGGGCGGGGCAGAAACCCAAAATGGAAGCACCCCTTCCTTTCCATATGGTTAAAATCAATGTACACCAAGTATAACGTATGTTTCTGCACACAAAAACATTTCTGAAAAAACGTATGCAAACCTGGGTGCCACTGGCAGGGCTGCGGCACACATGTAATTATACATGTACACACACAGACCGCCACCAGCGGCACATTTCTGCAAAAAGGGCAATACACTACGTCGAAATCCCTAAAGAAGCATTTATGCTATCTATCATACATGAAAAAACTTTGAGACTCTCGGTTCACATATCATGATCAGAACATGTTTAAGCTGCCCACGACTTCAACGTGGTCTCAAATCGGGCAGTCCTATCCTATCTTACCTCTCAATCGAGCCAATCAGGCCTCTCACTGGGTCACCGACCTCCATTATTCAGAGAGAAAAAATAAAAAAACACCCAACCTGCAAAGCTGCCCTTCTTATGACAGCCTGTGAGAGTGGGCGGGGACAGAAACCCAAAATGGAAGCACCCCTTCCTTTCCATATAGGTTAAAATCAATGTACACCAAGTATAACGTATGTTTCTGCACACAAAAACATTTCTGAAAAAACGTATGCAAACCTGGGTGCCACTGGCAGGGCTGCGGCACACATTTTTTCTCTCTGAATAATGGAGGTCGGTGACCCAGTGAGAGGCCTGATTGGCTCGATTGAGAGGTAAAGATAGGATAGGACTGCCCGATTTGAGACCACGTTGAAGTCGTGGGCAGCTTAAACATGTTCTGATCATGATATGTGAACCGAGAGTCTCAAAGTTTTTTCATGTATGATAGATAGCATAAATGCTTCTTTAGGGATTTCGACGTAGTGTATTGCCCTTTTTGCAGAAATGTGCCGCTGGCGGCGGTCTGTGTGTGTACATGTATAATTACATGTGTGCCGCAGCCCTGCCAGTGGCACCCAGGTTTGCATACGTTTTTTCAGAAATGTTTTTGTGTGCAGAAACATACGTTATACTTGGTGTACATTGATTTTAACCTATATGGAAAGGAAGGGGTGCTTCCATTTTGGGTTTCTGTCCCCGCCCCACTCTCACAGGCTGTCATAAGAAGGGCAGCTTTGCAGGTTGGGTGTTTTTTATTTTTTCTCTCTGAATAATGGAGGTCGGTGACCCAGTGAGAGGCCTGATTGGCTCGATTGAGAGGTAAAGATAGGATAGGTCTGCCCGATTCGAGCCCACGTTGACGTCGTGGGCAGCTTATTGATGTTCTGATCATGATATGTGAACCGAGAGTCTCAAAGTTTTTTCTGTTGTGAAACAGACCCTTAGGTTAGGTTTACACGGCTTAACTGCGGGGCCTAATTTCGCCCCACAATTACGCCGTGTGGACAGGAGCGGGGAGTGAGCGGGGGGGCGGCACGTTGCCCGCCCAGAGACAATCACAGGTAGCGGCGCGTATACGTAGACAATAATGTCAATTATCTCCCCGCCCGGCGGATTCGCCGGGTGGGGAGAGGAGACGTAATCCATAGTTCTCTATGAGAACTGTGAATTACCGTAATGAATGGGCCGTTTTCGGCCCGTAATTGGCGCACTTCGGCGCGTAATTACGGACCGAAATACGGCCCATTTTAAGCCGTGTGAACCTAGCCTTAGGGTGCTTTCACACGGCGCGTTTTTGGTGTGTTTTTGATGCGTTTTTTTCAATGTGTTTTTTGTGCAGGAAGGCACAGCAATTAATGCTGTGCCTTCCTGCACAAAAAAACGCATTGAAAAAACGCATCAAAAACGCACCAAAAAACGCATCATGTGAAAGCACCCTTAGGTCTGAACGCAGGCTCCGACACAGGTGTGAACCAAGCCTTAATGTGCTTACTTTCTACTTTGGAATTATGTGAAGGGGTCTATAAATAAATGAGAATACCACCAAGGTATTACTTTCTTTATTTAGTACTCCAAGCTTCTAAACACAGAATGGGAATATTGCACAATTAAACCCACAGATTTCCTGTGCTGCAAATACTGTACTAAATGTGTCATTCTAGGGTTTGGATCGCAGGTAATAAAATAATGACATAATGGGCAGGTTTTATTGCTCCTGTCCTACAAAGGCAGCATTAGCTATTTGAGGCATTGCAGACATATCTAGAGCCTGCACATTAAATACTAATATATTCCCATCTGTCGTACTTTGACAAAGGAGGTCTTATAAATGTCTCCAGCAGGAGAGGCTTGGACTAGTTTATGGAGGAAGTGGCATAATTTGATATTATGTCAAACCTCTAATTGAATTTTTCTCAAGGGGAGTACTTAAAACTCACAGAAATGCAAGTTATAAATTGCAAGACAATTTTAAGCTCAATAACGTCTCTTTAGTCATTACAATTGTGCTTCAATGCGTAGACGGAAACAGAATATTTTTGTAAGCTGTATCTAGGGCTTGTATGATTTTTAGGTTGTGTTTGTCTGTACATGATTATGGGGTTGGAGGTGGTTGGCCTTCTTATCTGAGTTGCTGCCTGAAGCTGTGAACCACATTTCCTTTGCTGCAGCACCCGGACATAAGAAAACTCAATCATTGACTTTGCCCTGTGAAGAGGTAACTTGTGAAAAGGAGAAGCTGATACGTCTCCATCATTGCTGAGAAGCTATCTCTAAAAAAACAGGAAATGTCAGCTTAATGTGATGCTCAGCATGCAATATTTTAGGAATTTTTTCATATATGTATGTATTTTTACAGTATGTGTATTTATGTGTGTGGATGGCGTATGGCTCATAAAGGTAGTCACATGTATTGTGAGTGGACAAATGGCAATATTTAGAATAAGTAACGTGGAAACTTAATGGGTTGTCTCACTACAAGGATTGCTTTTTATGTTAAAGATCTTGCAAAAACAAGTCACTTTGCAATATGTGTTCATTAACAGTGTCCTACCTATTCCTAGATATCCCCTCTTATATGGGCTGCATCAGCTCCTCAGGTCGCTATAGTTACAGACCTGTTTACTCTCTCCTGATAGGCTGCCAGCACTGGTTGCTATAGCTACAGACCTGGCTTCTACTGTAGCCTAGTGGAAACCAGTAAACACGCCCCTGAATTCAAAGTGAAACCAAGAAAACAGGACTGAGGAAAGATGAATCAATGTAGTGAGACAACCCATTTTAAGGGGTTTTGCCATGAAGTAAGATTGAAGTGGGAAGCATGCAAATGAAATAAACATTTTCACCATTCATCATTATTTTTTTTAAAAACATGTTTTTATTGAATCTCCAGTGTCATCTTTTCAAATAACAGAGTAAAGAAATAAAGCATAAAGACAGAGTCTGATGATTTGTTCGTACATCCTAAGAATACGGTGTACAACATTGGAAATATTTTTCTTGTTTTCCAACAGCAACCAGCAAATACAAACCATTTGAGCATAGAATGGTAGCTTGAGATATCAATTAAGTTTAGGTATTATGGTATTGAATAATGTTCATAACTTCAATTAATATTCTCCACTAGAATTGCAATTCTGTTAGCTGTTATGATTTGGTGACCTGCTCCAAGTATCCTGATGTCATGAATCCCCTTCCAATCTCCACAGCCCCCAGCTCTGGAAAATTTCGCAGCCATGTCCCTAGAATAATGAGTTTCAACTATATCGAAGTCTGTTCTCCCTATTAAATATGTATGTCATCATGCTTATGTTTTCCCCAACTATATCCTGATCAGGGTGATTCCCGATAGCTCCCTTTCTAAATTTAGTGGCCCCAAGACAGTTAAATATTCTATGTTTTTTGTCTGATGAAAGAGTATTAATATTTTTCATCCATAAAATTAAAAAATGTATTTGTGTTGGGCTGCCTCGACCCAGTTCATTTGAAAAAGGAACATATTCTTTTCATGAAATAATCTCAGTGATTGGCCGTTCATCATTCTTAAAAATTCTGCACCATTTTTGTGTTAGCTGCTACCTTAGTGATCCATAGTGTACAGCTGGTCTCCAGGGGATACGACCAGTGACAACAGCTCGTCAGTCCTTGCCGCACATGCTAAGACATCACCTCTCCTTTTAGGCAGCTACTTCAGTCTATTTCCCGCTTGGTAATCACACACACTCACTGCTGAGCTCCTTAGTAATTAGTCAAACAGTGCAAATAAAAATAAATTTAAAAGAAAAAAGGAAACCCCAACAAGGTCTATGAATTTAAAAAAAAATAAAAATAATTGTTTGGCTCCTGCAAGGATTTGAACCTAAAACCCTTAGCCCTCAGTTTCCTCCTTTGTGTCCACTCGCTAAAACTGTTGTATTAAAGTCTTTAAAGAAGATTTAAAGATTTATCGTGAAGTTACACTGGCAGTATTGACGTTGATGGTTGAAGTATATGCCGGTGGGGACCTGCGACTTAAACCTGAGGGTATTAAACCTGAGGGTATATAGGTGCTGCTTGATTAAAAAATAAGAACATGGTGATGTCAGCCTTATATGCAGTTCAAACAAATCACACATGCCCCCTTTTGAGCACACTGAAAGCTGAAGATGGATGAACCAGGCAAGAAAAGCCTTTGTGGCAAAACCCTTTTAACATTGTTGTGAGATGTGATCGGTGAAAGTGCATAAGGGCGGGCGAATGCTACAATGAAGAGGTTTCTGCTAAAATGAACTAGGGGGCTACCAGACTTGTGTTTTATACAACATTTCAGTGACTCCAATGTATATGGGGCTCCGTGGGAGAAAAATGGTCACTGCACCTCTGCTAATGAAGTAGAAAAGACTTGAAATTTCACAGTAGTATCAGAGTTGGAACACAGTAGTATCAGAGTTGATTAGCAAAGGGTTTCTTTGATAAGTCCCATTTTCTGCTTCATCGAAATTACTGGATATTGGCGCGTCAGGAGAGTAACAATAGAGAACTAATGCCTTGCATCCATTGCTGGAAGAACACAAGCTGGTGTTGGCAGCATTATTTCCTGGGGAATGTTTTCGTGGGTCTACTTATCCATGTGATATGCATGCTCAACCAATTTGGGTGTGCATCTTGAATCCTAACTGAAATGCTGGTTGTACAGCAGTTTGGAAAAAAATGCACTACTAACTAAACAACAGTCCCAAAGTAAAGAAATCAAAAAGCAAATGTATGTTGCACATTTTCTATTTCCCTACTGACGTCCAGCTAACATCTGGCTGCTTTTGAGTTTGCACAAAAAATGAACTTTTTTTTTTCTAAAAATGTTATATGTAACACCAAACTAAATATTGCATCTTATTTTTTACTTCTAAAGAAACACTCACAGGGTGATAGTCAAGTCACATTCCTGCTACCTTTGATATCTATGGTGTCCAACAAAGGGGGCTTTCTCAACGGACAAACATTTCATTAGGATAACATGGGGTATAGCCCTCTCCTTTAGAGAGTGAGTGACATGGAGGCGGTAAACAGAAACAGATCTTTGTGTATAGTGTTTGAATCCTGTTCTATCTAGGCCTCTATCATAGAGAATTATAGGGGTTGTTCATTAAAAAAAAAAACATTTAAGTGGGTCAG
>JAODAL010075236.1:0-14074 GCA_025379985.1 Phyllomedusa bahiana
TCCCAAAATTAAGCATGTTCATAAATGAGAGTTTAGTGACAAAACAGAAAAAAAAATGTTTCTTTAAAAATTTTTATTATTTTTTGATTTTTTAAATCAAAAGCAAAAATCGGAGTGGCCTAGTTTTTCCACAAAAATATAGTACAAGATGTCACAAAAAAATAAACAAAATGTCAGAGTCACATAGAAACACACAACCATTGCAGAGGTTTTTTTTCTCAAAATGTTCACACATACCAAATTTTCAAAACCTGCCTAACAGGGGGTTTCCAAGACTTTTAAAAGCCTACCTACCACCTCCCACTGTGCTACAATAGCTCTCCCATCGCCACCTTTTCAGCGCTGCCAGAGCTTCACTGTTACCCACTATCCCTCACTGATGATGTCGCGTTCATGGATCACATGATGCTGCAACCAAACACCAAGCTCTATAGTCACATGCTGTACATGCAGGTGTCTGACTACTGAGGCCAGAGATTAGTTGTTATATCATGTGAACCATGGACTTGACCTCATCAATAAGGGACCAGGAGGTGGAATGGTGGTGACGGGTGAGGTAAGAATGGGTTAATTTTCAGTACAATGGAAGGTGAAAAATCTTGAAAAACCTTTTGCTTACTGGTAACTTCTTTATTGTTGCAGAAGCAAGCATTGGCCCTAGCTGCTATACAATGAATTGATCAAAGAAAACTAAAGTAATTCTATTACCTAAAAAAATATGCTTTATCTGTTCAATATTTAGAAACTATCAATTCCTCCAACAGTTGGTTATTGGGTAATAGAAAAAGTGGTCACTGAAAAGAGTTTATTCCCCAGCCATTATATGAACACATGTAGTGCTTATGAGGTTTCTGTACTGTGTTTTTATGTTTTCTTTGGGATTTTTAAAAATTTGCATGATGTTTAAAAATACAATAAGCATTGCAATGAGGCAGAAAAGCATGGTAGACATGGTTGTATTTGAATGTTCATGTCAGTGACACATCCTGTTCTTGCACATACTGTGGTCAAATTGGTAAAAAAAAAAAAAAATACATGTGGTCAGGAACCACACAGTGGATTTTCAATGCAGAAAAAAAAAATCCACAGGAATTTCTGCCACTAATTTTGTTTTTGTGTGATGGATGTTGACACGTGATCAGATGTTAATCCAGATTCTATGTTTCAACACACCTTCTGTGCGGAATCTATGCAAATCTACAGCCTGTCCCTTATTCTGCAATCCATGGTACAAAAAAATTCATTGTACAAGTATGCTCTGAGCAAGAACCCATGTGGTTTGAGATACATAAGTTTCCAGAATTTGAATGTACACCTGGCATTTTACTATACAAGTGCTGGAACCATAGTTTATGAAAATTTGGAAATGCTGTTAGCAGTCAGCATTCCATGCACATGTAGGAGAGCAGAGACCGATTAGAGGGTATTAATCGTAGTATAGTGGTAAGCATTTGTCTTCTAGGTTAAATAGGTTTTTTACAGTATACTCCCCTAAATATTGATTGCCACATCCATCAACAGTAGGCATATCCTCTAAAAAAAAATGTAACGAGGGATACAAGCTGTTGACATTCTATTACTCTCAAGCTCTACCCACTATTTTTGACACAAAAGTGTATTTCTGCCAGAAAAGCTGTGTAAATAAGAAATAACCTAACACTATGGGGCAAATAACAGACAAAATCTTACCTTTTTATTGTAAGGATTACAAATGACTAAAGTGGTGTCATCCGAACCAGAAAGTATGTATTCCCCAGTACTGTTCCAGGAAATTGTATTTACCTATTTGGAGGGAAAAAATAAAAAGACAGTTTCTTAAACATAAATACTTATTGTTTTGCTGAAGAATAAATCTGATAATAAAGAAGATAAAAATAAACTGTGACGCCATCTTCTGTTTTAGATTGCAGGTCAAGTGCAAAAGAGACCTGACAACTCTCGTCTCAGGGCAACATAAATTAGGACCTGCATGCACTAAATTCTTGCATACTTTTTAAAAGGTACATTAAAAAGGAGAGGAGGGGGGAGGGTGCTCCATTATGGCTTAAAGCCAAGGAAAACCCAAAAGTCATTATCTCAGAAAATTAGAATATTATAGAAGATCAAATATAAAAACACAGAAATGTTGGCCAAATGTAAACTATGTACAGTAAATGCACCCAATACTTGGTTGGGGCTCCATTGCATTAATGTGGCGTGGCATGGAGGCGATCAGCCGGAGCACTGCAGAGGTTTTATGGAAGTCCAGGTTGCTTTGACAGCAGCCTTCAGCTCGTCTGCATTGTCGGGTCTGGCGTCTCCCATCGTCCTCTTGACAATACCCCATAGAGTCTCTATGGGGTTAAGGTCTGACGAGTTTGCTGTCCAATCAAGCACAGTGATACTGTGGTTATTAAACCGGGTATTGGCAAATCTGGCAGTGTGGACAGGTGCCAAGTCCTGCTGGAAAATGAAAATTCCATCTCCAAAAAGCTTGTTGGCAGACCGAAGCATGAAGTGCTCTAAAATGTCCTGGTAGACGGCTGTGCTGACTTTGGTCTTGATAAAACATAGTGGACCTACACCAGAAGACAACATGGCTCCCCAAACCATCACTGATTGTGAAAACGTCACACTAGACCTCAAGCAGCTTGGATTGCGTGTCTCTCCACTCTTCCTCCAGACTCTAGGACCTTGATTTCCAAAAGAAATGCTAAATTTACTTTCATCTGAAAACAACACCTTGGACCACTGAGCAACAGTCCAGTTCTTTTTCTCCTTGGCCCAGGTAAGATGCTTCTGGCGTTGTCTATTGGTCATGAATGACTTGACACATGGAATACGACACTTGTAACCCATGTCCTGGATATGTCTGTGTGGTGGCGCTTGAAGCACTGACTCCAGCAGCAGTCCACACTGAGAATCTCTCACAAATTTTGGATTGGCCTTTTCTTAACAATCCCATCAAAACTGCGGTTATCCTGGTTGCTTGTGCACCTTTTTCTACCACACTTTTTCCTTCCACGCAACTTTCAATTAACCCCTTAACAACACTGGACATATGGGTATGTCCTGATGCTGGTAAGGGGCTTTGTAGCAAGATCGTGCTGCTACATAGAAGCCGGGTGTCAGCTGCTAATTGCAGCTAGCACCCGGCGGTTACAATGCGGGAGGGCGACACAAAGTTGGCCGCGGCATCGAAACCAATGAGAAACGGTGCTGTGCCCCATTCCTCACTGCAATCGGGGAACCTGCAGCGAAATTGCGGGGCCCGGATCATTTATTATGGCAGATGGAAGCCTTGTGAAGGCTTGCATTGCCACCGTGTTTTTGATTTCTCCACTTCCGGCTCCAGGCAGGAAGTGGGGAAGGCACCATAATGAATTAGGCTGCAAAAATGATCACTCCCCTTAGTGGTTTAGTACCCTAGGGGGACTCAAAAGTAGAGTAAAAAAAAAAAAAAAAATGTTCAAATCACCCCCCTTTTACAAATAAAAAAAAAGTTACACATATTTGGTATTGCCGCGTCTGAAAAAGTCAGATTAAAATATAATATCATTTATCCCGTTCACTGTACACCATAGGGGAAAAAAAAATTGCAAACACCAAAATTATGGGTTTTTTGGTCATTTCACGTCCCCTAATAATTGAATTAAATTTAATAAAAAAATTTGCATGCATTCCAAACTGGTGGCAATAAAAAGTACACTTCAGCCCGCAGAAAATGCGCCCTCACTCAAGTCCGTACGTGTTAGTACAAAAAAGTTATTGGTCGCAGATAATGGCGCCACGGTTTTTACAGTACCAAAACATAATGGAAACCCTACATGTTTGGTATTGCCAGATGCGTATCAGCCTCTAGAATACAGATAACACATCATTTTTACCGAAGATTGAACGCCCAAAAAAAAAAAAAACTCCCGCAAACATGGCGCAAGTATGTTTTTTTTCCACAATTTGCCCCATTTTTTTTTGCGGTTTCCCGGTATATTCTATGGTAATATGAATAAAAGCCCTCATATGTCTATGTAGGTGGAATAAAAGAAAAGTTATGGCCCTGGGAAGGCGATGAGGGAAAAACGAGCGTGACAAAAAAAAAAAAACATCAGGAAGGGGTTAATATGCTTTGATACATCACTCTGAACAGCCAGCTTCTTTAGCAATGACCTTTTGTGGTTTTGTGGTGTGTCGGTGATTGCCTGCTGGACATCTGTCAAATCAGCAGTCTTCCCCATGATTGTGCCGCCTACTGAACCAGATTAAGGGACCTTTTAAAACGCTTAGGGTGCCTTTGCAGGTGTTTTGGGTTAGTTATTCTAATTTTTGGAGATGATGCCTTTTGGGTTTTCCTTGGCTGTAAGCCATAATCATCATGATTAAAAGGGTTGTCTCACTACAATGATTGCTGTTTATGTTAAAGATCTTGCAAAAACAAGTCACTTTGCAATATATGTCCATTAACAGTGTCCTACCTATTCTGAGATATTCCCTCTTGTATGGGCTGCATCAGCTCCTCCGGTTGCTATAGATACAGACCTGTTCAATGTCTCATGATAGGCTGCCAGCACTGGTTGCTATAGTTACAAACCTGGCTTCTACTGCAGCCTAGTAGAAGCCAGTTAAAACGCCCCTGAATTCAAATGAAACTAAGAAAACAGGACAGAGGAAAGATGAATCCATGTAGTGAGATAACCCCTTTAACATAAATAAAACTTCAAAAGTTCACTGACTATATAATACAAATTCACCTTTTGAATTGAATTACTAAAAAATTACTTTTTAAAAAAAATTACTTTTGGCTGATATTCTAATATATTGAGAAGCACCTGTATCTAACAAGATTAGTTTCACTAAACAAAAGCTACATGTGCTGTAGGTCTGAAAAGCATGACTTTATCTGTAATCTTGTTAGAGATAACAATCTTGTGCACTATCAGAGTAACAGCTGGCTAAAAGTAGAATATGCTAATCACTGCTGTAGAGCCACCCACAGTCTGAAAGAGACAATTGCAAAACTGGTAAAACTCAGTTTAACAGTGTGGTGAGAAAACCCCTTAAGAGGAGGAGAAAAAAAAGAAGGATGCTACACATTCAAAATACTGGATTATGAAATATTGAGCCAATAGAGGGCATCCCCAAACACTAAATTTCAATATAATTTTGTGCTTCTACCGTACAAATTACAGCAGAATAAAACCCCCAAGCAGCAAATCATCGGGGACCCTATAAACACAACTGGCCGGATTTACTAATATTGTTTTACTAGTAGACACAAATTTACACAGTTTCCCCACTTTTATCAACCTACTCGCAAAAAAGATCTAAAACAAATTAAATGTTGTGAAAGGCATGCAAGCCATTATTTGCAACATCTGCCAAGTAAGGGTATTTTCACACAGCATTTTTGGATAGGTTTTAGATTAGTGTTTGGATTTGTTTCGGACCCAGAATGGACCCAAACAATGTGCAGTGTGTTTTACATTGCTTTCAATGCAAAACACTTTCAGACGAGTGATTACCAATGTATGTTTTAAATGTGGCTTTGTGATGCATCTTTCGGATGCGTTCAAAGAATTGACATGTCCGTCTGATGTCACTTGATCCGTCTGATGCAGCAGGAGCCCTATTTAAATCTATAGGATGCTTTTCTGCTGCAGCAAAAACGCTTCTGAAAACTCATTTTGGGTGTGTTTTATGCAGCGCTTTTGAATACGTTTTTCAAATTCGAAAACCGTATTCAAAACGCAGCGTGAACATCCCTTAACTAACCTACTCTGTCTGACACATACTCTAACAAATACCTAATTTTCTGTGAATAGTAAATCATGGAGTTATACAGTAACCTAAAGGCTGTGTTCACACGGCGTTTTTCGATCCATTTTATGGATCCATTTTTTAGCAGGGAAAACTGCATCCGAAAAGCGGATTGGAAAAACGCAAAAGCTGATTCTTTTTTGGATCCGGTTTGTATGCTTTTAACTTGCGTTTTACAGATCCGCTTTCCGGATATGTTTTGACTGCTCTCTCTCCCTCTCCTCCAATCATCACCTCCGATCCCAGCAGCCCCGCACCTCCGACCCGCTCACTTCCGAACCGCTCACCTCCGATCCCTGCAGCCCCGCACCTCCGAGCCGCGCACCTCCGAGCCCCGCACCCCCGAGCCCCGCACCTCCGAGCCCCGCACCTCCGAGCCCCGCACCACCCCACACCTTCGAGCCCCGCACCTCCGAGCCCCGCAGCACCCCACACCTTCGACTCGCTCACCTCCGAGCCCCGCACCTCCGATCCCTGCAGCCCCGCACCTCCGAGCCCCGCACCTCCGAGCCCCGCACCACCCCGCACCTTCGAGCCCCGCACCTCCGAGCCCCGCAGCACCCTGCACCTCCGACTCGCTCACCTCCGAGCCCCGCACCTCCGATCCCTGCAGCCCCGCACCTCCGAGCCCCGCACCTCCGAGCCCCGCACCACACCCCGCACCTTCGAGCCCCGCACCTCCGAGCCCCGCAGCACCCTGCACCTCCGAACCGCTCACCTCCGATCGCAGCAGCCCCGCCCCTCCGACCCGCTCACCTCCGATCCCAGCAGCCGCGCCCCGCAGCCCCGCACCTCCGAGCCCCGCAGCCCCGCACCTCCGAGCCGCTCACCTCCGAGCCCCGCTCACCTCCGAGCCCCGCTCACCTCCGAGCCCCGCTCACCTCCGAGCCCCGCTCACCTCCGATCGCAGCAGCCCCGCCCCACAGAGCCGCTCACCTCCGAGCCCCGCAGCACCTCGACCCGCTCACCCTCCGAGCCCCGCAGCCCGCACCTCCGAGCCGCTCACCTCCTCCGAGCCCCGCTCACCTCCGAGCCCCGCTCTCCTCAGAGCCCCGCTCACCTCCGACCCGCTCACCTCCGATCGCAGCAGCCCCGCCCCTCAGAGCCACTCACCACCGATCCCAGCAGCCCCGCCCCTCCGACCCGCTCACCTCCGATCCCAGCAGCCGCGCCCCTCCGACCCGCACCTCCAAGCCCCGCAGCCCCCGCACCTCCGAGCCCCTCCGAGCCCCGCGCACCTCCGAGCCCCGCTCACCTCCGAGCCCCGCTCACCTCCGAGCCCCGCTCACCTCCGAGCCCCGCTCACCTCCGAGCCCCGCTCACCTCCGAGCCCCGCTCACCTCCGATCGCAGCAGCCCCGCCCCTCAGAGCCTCTCACCTCCGATCCCCGCAGCACCTCCGAGCCCGCTCACCTCCGAGTCCCGCAGCAGCCCTGCACCTCCGACCCGCTCACCTCCGAGCCCCGCTCACCTCCGAGCCCCGCTCACCTCCGAGCCCCGCTCACCTCCGAGCCCCGCTCACCTCCGAGCCCCGCTCACCTCCGAGCCCCGCTCACCTCCGAGCCCCGCTCACCTCCGAGCCCCGCTCACCTCCGACCCCGCTCACCTCCGAGCCCCGCTCACCTCCGAGCCCCGCTCACCTCCGAGCCCCGCTCACCCCGACCCCGCCCGCACCTTCGACCCGCTCACCCACCGATCGCAGCAGCCCCGCAAACCCCCAACCCGCTCACCTCCGATCCCGCAGCCCCGCACCACCGAGCCCCGCGCACCTCCGAGCCCCGCGCACCTCCGAGCCCCGCAGCACCCCACACCTTCGACTCGCTCACCTCCGAGCCCCGCACCTCCGAACCGCTCACCTCCGATCCCAGCAGCCGCTCACCTCCGAGCCCCGCAGCCCCGCACCTCCGAGCCCCGCACCCCCGACCCGCACCTCCGAGCCCCGCACCTCCGAGCCCGCACCTCCGAGCCCCGCAGCCCCGCACCTCCGACCCGCTCACATCCGAGTCCCGCAGCCCCGCACCTCCGACCCGCTCACCTCCGAGCCCCACAGCCCCGCACCACCGACCCGCTCACCTCCGATCGCAGCAGCCCCGCCCCTCAGAGCCGCTCACCTCCGAGCCCCGCAGCACCTTCGACCCGCTCACCTCCGATCGCAGCAGCCCCGCACCTCCAACCCGCTCACCTCCAAACCCCGCAGCCCCGCACCCCCCGACCCCTCCGAGCCCCGCGCACCACCGAGCCCCGCGCAAAACCCCCGAGCCCGCGCACCCCACCGAGCCCCGCAGCACCCCACACCTTCGACTCGCTCACCTCCGAGCCCCGCACCTCCGAACCGCTCACCTCCGATCGCAGCAGCCGCTCACCTCCGACCCCACAGCCCCGCACCTCCGAGCCCCGCACCTCCGAGCCCCGCACCTCCGACCCGCTCACCTCCGAGTCCCGCAGCCCCGCACCTCCGACCCGCTCACCTCCGAGCCCCACAGCCCCGCCCCACCCCCGCTCACCTCCGATCGCAGCAGCCCCGCCCCTCCGACCCGCTCACCTCCGATCCGCTCACCTCCGAGCCCCGCTCACCTCCGAGCCCCGCTCACCTCCGGCCCCGCTCCACCTCCGATCGCAGCAGCCCCGCCCCTCAGAGCCGCTCACCTCCGATCGCAGCAGCCCCGCCCCTCAGAGCCGCTCACCTCCGAGCCCCGCAGCAGCCCCGCACCTCCGACCCGCTCACCTCCGATCCCCGCAGCCCCGCACCTCCGAGCCCCGCTCACCTCCGAGCCCCGCGCACCTCCCACCCCCGCGCACCTCCGAGCCCCGCGCACCTCCGATCCCCGCAGCCCCGCACCTCCGATCCCCGCAGCCGCTCACCTCCCAGCCGCTCACCTCCGAGCCGCTCACCTCCGAGCCGCTCACCTCCGAGCCGCTCACCTCCGACCCGCTCACCTCCGAGCCGCTCACCTCCGAGCCGCTCACCTCCGAGCCGCTCACCTCCGAGCCGCTCACCTCCGAGCCGCTCACCTCCGAGCCGCTCACCTCCGAGCCGCTCACCTCCGAGCCGCTCACCTCCGAGCCGCGCACCTCCGAGCCGCGCACCTCCGAGCCGCTCACCTCCGAGCCCCGCACCTCCGAGCCCCGCACCTCCGAGCCCCGCACCTCCGAGCCCCGCACCTCCGAGCCCCGCACCTCCGAGCCCCGCACCTCCGAGCCCCGCACCTCCGAGCCCCGCACCACCGAGCCCCGCAGCACCCCACACCTTCGACTCGCTCACCTCCGAGCCCCGCACCTCCCCAACCGCTCACCTCCGATCGCAGCAGCCCCGCCCCTCCGACCCGCTCACCTCCGATCCCAGCAGCCCCGCACCTCCGACCCGCTCACCTCCTATCCCCGCAGCCCCGACCCGCTCACCTCCGAGTCCCGCAGCCCCGCACCTCCGACCCGCTCACCTCCGAGTCCCGCAGCCCCGCACCTCCGACCCGCTACCTCCCCAGTCCCGCAGCCCCGCACCTCCGACCCCTCACCTCCGAGTCCCGCAGCCCCGCACCTCCGACCGCTCACCTCCGATCGGGAGCAGCCCCGCACCTCCGAAACCCCTCACCTCCGATCCCCGCAGCCCCGCACCTCCGAGCCCCGCAGCACCTTCGACCCGCTCACCTCCGATCCCCGCAGCCCCGCACCTCCGACCCGCAGCACCCCACACCTTCGACTCGCTCACCTCCGAGCCCCGCACCTCCGAACCGCTCACCTCCGATCCCAGCAGCCGCTCACCTCCGAGCCCCACAGCCCCGCACCTCCGAGCCCCGCACCTCCGACCCGCTCACCTCCGAGTCCCGCAGCCCCGCACCTCCGACCCGCTCACCTCCGAGTCCCACAGCCCCGCACCTCCGACCCGCTCACCTCCGATCGCAGCAGCCGCGCACCTCCGACCCGCTCACCTCCGATCCCAGCTGCCGCGCACCTCCGACCCGCTCACCTCCGAGCCCCGCTCACCTCCGAGCCCCGCTCACCTCCGATCGCAGCAGCCCCGCCCCTCAGAGCCGCTCACCTCCGAGCCCCGCAGCACCTTCGACCCGCTCACCTCCGATCGCAGCAGCCCCGCACCTCCGACCCGCTCACCTCCGATCCCCGCAGCCCCGCACCTCCGAGCCCCGCACCTCCGACCCGCTCACCACCGAGCCCCGCTCACCTCCGAGCCCCGCTCACCTCCGAGCCCCGCTCACCTCCGAGCCCCGCTCACCTCCGATCGCAGCAGCCCCGCCCCTCAGAGCCGCTCACCTCCGATCGCAGCAGCCCCGCCCCTCAGAGCCGCTCACCTCCGAGCCCCGCAGCTCCTTCGACCCGCTCACCTCCGAGCCCCGCAGCACCTCCGACCCGCTCACCTCCGATCCCCGCAGCCCCGCACCTCCGACCCCCGCGCCTCCGACCCGCTCACCTCAGAGTCCCGCAGCCCCGCACCTCCGACCCGCTCACCTCCGAGTCCCGCAGCCCCGCACCTCCCCCGACCCCCTCACCTCCGAGCCCCACAGCCCCGCACCTCCGACCCGCTCACCTCCGATCCCAGCTGCCGCGCACCCCCGAGCCCCGCTCACCTCCGAGCCCCGCTCACCTCCGAGCCCCGCTCACCTCCGAGCCCCGCTCACCTCCGAGCCCCGCAGCACCTTCGACCCGCTCACCTCCGATCGCAGCAGCCCCGCACCTCCGACCCGCTCACCTCCGATCCCCGCAGCCCCGCACCTCCGAGCCCCGCGAAACCTCCAAAGCCCCGCGCACCTCCGACCCCCGCGCACCCCCCCGAGCCCCGCGCACCCCCCCGACCCCCCCGCCCCCCTCCGCCCCCCCGCGCACCTCCGAGCCCCGCCACCTCCGACCCCCGGGCCACCTCCACCCCAGCAGCCTCGCCCCCTCCGCCCCCGCTCAAAACTCCGATCCCCGCACCCCCCGACCCCCCCGACCTCCGAGTCGCTCACCTCCCGAGCCCCCCGCAGGCCCCCCCCACCTTCGACCCCGCTCACCTCCGATCGCAGCACCCCCGCCCCCCCAAACCCCTCACCCCGATCCCAGCGGGGCCGCTCACCCCGCCCCCGCTCACCCCTCCGAGCCCCGCACCTCTGCCCCGCACACCTCCGATCGCAGCACCCCCCCCGAAACCTCCGACCCGCTAAACCTCCGATCGCAGCAGCCCCTCCCCCTCCGACCCCCCCCTCACCTCCGACCCCCAGCAGCCCCGCACCTCCGACCCCCTTCACCCCCCGCCCCCGCTCACCTCCGACCCCCAGCAGCCCCCTCACCTCCGACCCCCCTTCCCTCCGACCCCCCAACCCCGGGCCCCCCTTTCACCTCCGAGACCCGCTCCCCCTCCGCGCCCCCCCAGCACCCCCGCCCCTTCGCCCCCGTTTCACCTCCGTCCCCGAAGCCCCCCCACCCCCGCCCCCCCGCCCCACCTCCGATCCCGGGCCCCCGCACCTCCGACCCGCCACCCCGCCCCAAAGCACCCCCCGCACCCCGAGCCGTCACCTCCGATCCCAGCACCCCGCACCCCCCCGACCCGCCACCCTCCGACCGCTCACCTTCCGGGGCCCCTCAGCCCCCCCCAACCTTTCGCCCCCTCCCCCTCCGATCGCGCAGCCCCCCCCCCCCCGACCGCACACAGCGCCCCGCCCCTCCGCCCCGCCCCACCCCCGGGACCCCCCCCCCCCCGACCCGCTCACCTCCGAGCCCCGCAACCGAGCCCCTCACCTCCAAAGCCCCCTCACCCCCCCAGCCCCCACCCCCGACCCCTCACCCCCCCGACCCCCTCACCCCCGCACCCCGAGCCCCGCACCCCGAGCCCCGCACCCCGCACCCCGACCCCCACCCCCCCGCCCCTCCACCCCTCACCCCCCGGGCCCCCTTCCCCTTTCCGAGCCCCCGCAGCCCCGCACCTCCGAGCCCGCTCACCTCCGAGTCCCGCAAAACCCCCCTGCACCCCCGCCCCCCTCCCCCTCCGAGCCCCCGCAGCAGCCCTGAAACCCCCCCCCCGCTCACCCCGATCCCGGAGCCCCAAAGCCCCACCCCCCCCGAGCCCCGCACCCCCGACCCACGCACCTCCGAGCCCCCACCTCCGAGCCCCGCACCTCCAAAGCCCCGCCCTCCGGGGCCCCGCAGCACCCCCCCGAGCCCCGCGGGCACCTCCGAGCCCCGCAGCACCCCCGGGATCCCAGCAGCCCCGGGCCCCCCCGACCCCCCCAACCTCCATCCCAGCAGCCCCCCCCACTCCGAGCCCGCACCTCCGACCCCCCTCCCCCTCCGACCCCCCCGCACACCCCAAAAACCCCTCGACACGCTCCCCCCTCCCAGTCCCGCAGCCCCGCACCTCCGACCCCCTCACCTCCGACCCCCCGCGGGCCCCCCCGCCCCTCCGTGCCCCGCACCCCCCCCCACCCCGACCCGCTCACCTCCGAGCCCCCCCCCTTCCTTGCCCCGCAGCACCCCACACCTTCGACCCCTCACCTCCCGAGCCCCGAAACCTCTGACCCCTCACCCCGACCCCCAGAAAGCCCGCTAAACCTCCCACCCGCTCACCTCCGGGCCCCGCCCCCCCGCCCCCCGCCCCGCAGCCCCCCCCTTCCGACCCTCAGCCGCTAAACCCCGGGGCCCCGGGCAGCCCCACCCCCAGACCCCCAGGGACCCCGTTTTCCCTTTTCCCGCATCAAAAAAAACGGATCCCATTCTTTCCTATGGGGACTTCTGTTGCATAAAATGCAACAAAAAAAATGACGTCATTTCTAAGGAAGGATCCGCAAAACGCAGCACAGGAAAGCTCCCAAAAGCGCATCGCCTTTCTCTCGTGAGAACAGCGATGCGCTTTTGTCAGTGACGGCTATGAAAATCACACTGAACATTGCTGGATCTGTTAAATGGATCACAAAAACGTTGTGTGAACAAGCCCCCAAAAAAAAAACCACACCACACACAGCGGATCTAACAAGATTGAAAAACCCGATCTTTATATCCTCACTGAACCAATGCCGGCATTGGATCAAAATACTGTAAAAAATTTTTGGGGTAATTTTTTGGGGTGAAAACGCTTTTATCCATCCCCCTAAAAAGAAAAAAATGCAAATCCCATCGTGTGACCTTCAGGAACAGAATAGAAATTTGGGTCTCTGACCCAGATAAATTTAATAACACCCTTTAAAATTTAGTTGCCCGTAATTTTTTCTTGCAGGGCTGTTCCCCCCCAAAAATTTTAAATAGCAAATGCCATAAAAGTCTGATGGGTGGGGGTCCCAGGGGAGAAAAAACCCCTAAAGACACTAATAGGGACACGGGTCCACTCTGCACATGACTTTCCATTCTGTTCTGAGCTTGGCAGAACTCAACTGCCCACAGAACAGAAGTAGAGTCATGCATAACGAAACCACTCTCCAATCGAGCCACCATTTTCAGTGGCCCCTTCCAGAACAGGGGGGGTGCATGTCTTATTGATAGCCATTAAAGTCAAAGGTGGGAACACCTCTAAAAATTGTTTTTGTAATAAATACCTTTTGACAATTTTACTTTTCACAGCCATCAGTACTTCAGAGTTTTTCCAGTTTAAAAATCTTTGAACAAACCTTTTTTCTTCCTATGACGACAAAAGAAAAAACCAAAAAGGCTTTTAGTTAATATTTCCTTCAACTAGAAAAATACAAAAAGACCCAGGAGGGCAAAAAATTCAATTTCAGGCTGGGGTGTCTGACTTTCCTTTAAATTTCCCCCCTTGCCCTCCCCTGGGCAAAAAATTTTTAGCGGGAAGGAAGAAAACACAGGCAAAAAGGGGAAAAAAACAGCATCCTACAGTAAAAACTAAGCAAAACACAGAGTCAAGGGCTTTTCACAACCGTTTTTGATCCGTTTTTTGGGTGCGTTTTACGGGCCGTTTTTAAACCCGCAAAACTGATGCAAACTGCATCCAAAAAAACGGTCCAAAACCACAGCTGATCCTTTTTTTGGGTCTAAGTGCGTTTAAAAGGGTCCGTTTTTTTTGGGTCCTTTTTTTTAATGCTTTATTTAAATCAACCATCAAAAGATTTAAATATAATAAAAACCATCAATGACCAAGAAAAAAAACCCTTTTTTTTTTCCATGTCATCAGCTTTCATACACCTATGATTTTTTGAACCCGCCCTCCCCCCCATTTTTTTTTTTTTAATCAACCAATATTTTCAAACCCACCCCCTGAATTAATTAATAACATCAGTATAAACTAAATAATTTCAAACTAAATTTTTTATAAATTAAATATATATTTATATACAATATATAAAATA
>JAODAL010075237.1:0-14074 GCA_025379985.1 Phyllomedusa bahiana
ACACACGGTCTTTGTGCACTGTCGCCCTCATGCTTGCTTTGGGCTACCTGACCTACACACTGGTCATTGTCCCCACTGCCCTACCTCTTTGGGCTGCGCCGTGACCTCCACCTGTGTCATTTCCCACTCTGGGGCCTTTCCTGTTTTTGCCACCCCAAATGTCATTGGCACTGTCTGCCCATGCTGCTGGGGCTGCCGCCGTCACCTTTCCCCTGTCCAAATTTTTGCCAAACCTACCCCTCAGGTGATTTTAGGCAACTTTCCCCGTTTCAGTTTTTTGGTCAGTTTTGCCCCTAAGTGCCCGGGGAATTTATAGGAAGCGATTCAAAGCCGCAGTCATGTGGGTGTCATACTAAAACACAACATTGTAAAAGACCAACCAACTCCCCCTGCATTTTTTAAGCAGGCACCCCGTTCTACAGCACCCGCGGGCTCTGTCGCCGAAATAGCGTTTTTAAAAGTGATTCGTCCCGAAGTATTCGGAACGAATTATTTTTTCCCAAAAAAATTCGGCGAAGTGAACGAAACAATTTGGGGAAAATTCGCCCATCCTAGCCACATGTATAAAAACTTTTGGGTTAAAACCCCTCTTTTGCCCATAGTAAAACCTATGGGCAAAAGAGTGAGTTTTAGACCTGAACAGGTTTATACACTTGGCCCTTTGTGGCATTCCCCTCCCCCTATATTTTTTTTTCTGCCAAAAGAGTGATGTAGTAGCTCTGCTTTTTTTTTAATGTTTTTTTTGTATTTTTTCAACATTGCAAATCATGTGATGGCGAAAATGTCATAAAATAATTCATGAAAAAAATGGTAAAAAAACGAAAAAAAACTCTTTGGAGCTAAAAAAATGCATTTTTTGAAGATTTTTTTTTCAAAAAAAAGGGCTAAAGAATATGTTTGGGGTTTTTCCCCAAAAACTCAGGAAAAAAAATCCATAATTTTTTTGGGAAAAAAAGCTTTTTGAAAGTATAAATGTATTGGTGTTTCAGGCTTAATAAAAGCCCACCACAAAAAAAAAAAAATCATTATAATCAAGATTTCGAAGTATTTTTTTGGCCACAAAACATCAGGCAAAGTATAAGCACATTGGTGCTTCAAGCCGAAATAATTTGGACATGTCAAGCATGTCCAAAAAACGTCATGCAAAGTTTAACTTTATTGGCGTTTCAGGCTAAATAAAGGCTGACTATATAGGAAAAACACATCTTGTAAAAAATACCATGTAAAGAATAAGTATATGGAGCAGTAGATAATAGATTGTAAGCTCTTGGGAGCAGGGCCCTCATACCCCGTGTCTAATCTGTAAGTAGCTTTTTAGTGTAACGTTTGTTCTCCTTGTCTGTACGTATATCCTCTAAATTGTAAAGTGCTGCGGAATATGTTGGCGCTATATAAATAAAGATTATTATTATTATTATGGAGCGTATTAGTGTTTCAGGCCAAGTAAAAACCCACCAAAAAAGCAAGTACGATCCACACATAACTTAACGTGTTACACAAACCAATAAATATAACAGTGATAACAAACACATAAATACGACACGGCTTTCTTAATACCATTTTATGTTAATGCTAAAATGTAGCGGATTTGCCTTGAGCAATTTTTCTCTATTGTATCAAGTTCCAAAAATAACTGTCAAATCTGTTCCAGGAAACGGCAAATTATGTAAACTAAATATGATTTAACCTTTTAGCAAGAAAGCCGTGAATTTTCTATTTACAAATGTGGGTATTCAAATGTATTGGTTATGTGCTCCCACCGACTTTACCCAGTGTGTGGCACATTCAAAGAGAATTTAATATTCTTAATTATTAGAAGATTAGATAAGTCATTCTATAGTAAAATATGCTGGGATTCCCCTACTGCTACAGAACCGAGTGCGGTATAAATCTCTACATAATATAGGCCGGTGGAGATTTATCAGGGAAGCTTATTTTTCATGCGTTATTAAGAGAGAAAAAAAAATAATAACAATAAAAGAGGAATGTTTAAAAACTGCGAGCACAATTAGCGTCAAGCAGATAAATCCTGCCCTAATCCTGTTTACGGTCTACATCAGACAGATGTGCCAAGATTGATTCAGACAGAACCTCGGCTTACAGTAGTATTTCTTTTTAAGTGCTGAACACTAGTCTATTTTTGTTAAACCTTTGCTAAATAATGTTGGCACCAATTGATTTCTGCTTCGACTACAGCAGAAGTGCTCATTTTTGCACGCCTTTGCTGTAAGTACACAACCTGCAAAACGGAGATTATCTGTGGGCCTTGCAATTAAATTGTCTCCCCCAATGAAGATTTGCCAATTTAGTGCAGAATTAAATAGCATTATATCCAACAGCATACCTAAATCCAAAAAGATTTCCTAGTGCCCGAGTAAGTGTTACAGATGGGGGCTTTATTTGAGTAACGGTATCACTGCTAAACTTTTTTAACTGTGACGCAATATAAAATTAATATATATTCGCTTGGCAATGCTTTTTTTGCGGAATAAAGAAAACGAAAAAGGGTTTCATAAAAAGGTCTTACATTAATTTTGGGGATCAACATTTTATCCATCTGCTTTTTTTTTACCCGGTTTGCAAAATTGGGAAGGGTTTTTTGCTGGTGGCTTTTACTTTTTTAAAGAAAAAATAACCATAGAAACTTTTAAAGTGGATTTTGAAATTTTATTCCCCATTGATTTTCTCCATTTTTTTTTATTCCCCCTTTTAGACAGTACCCCCAACTTTTTTTCTTTTTGATCGATTGAGGGTTTTTTTTAGGATGGGGGTAGTATTTTAATGGCAATTTTAGGTCCCTATTTTTCTTTTTTTTCTATTTGAAAAAGTTTATTACAAACAAAGTCAACAAGGGTTTTTGTGTATTTTTTAAAGGGAAATTTCAGGGGGGCATATAATTTGAGAAAAACTTGTAATAATTTTTATACAAAAACGCAATTCTACAATTTTTGGGGCGTGATTTTTTTTCGGTGTAAAATCAAAAATACTTTAGCTTTCATGTTGAACTATTATGGCTTTTGCAAATTTTAAAATAAATTAGTTTAAGTTGATTTTTGGGGTTTTAATATATTTTTTTGGGGGTTTTTAATTAACTATTTTTAAAAATATTTTTCCCACTTTTATTCTGCATTTATTTTCTCCATTTTTTTTTTTTTCCACTTTCAACAGTCCCCAAATTTTTTACTTATTGATGTTGAGGTTTTTGCAGGGGGTTTGTTTTTTTTTTTTTTTTTACTTATTCAAGGAAAAGTTTATTAGCAAAATTAAAAGTCAATACAAGGGTGTGTTTTTTTAAAGGGCCCCATTTTGGGGTGATATATTTGATGAAAAATTTAATCATTTTTACAGGGGCAGAATATCAAAAACAGCAATTCACAATTTTTGGGGGTTTTGATTTTTTTGAGTAGTAAAATCAAAACTTTAGCTTTTCATGATAACAAGTTATGGGTAAGCAAATTAAAATAAATGATTATAGTTGATTTTCGGTTTTAAATACATTTTTGGGGTTTTTAATTAACTATTTAAAGAGTTTTCCACTTTTACCTGCTTGATTTTCTACATTTTTTTTTATTCCCCTTTCAGAAAGTCCAACTTTTTACTTTTGATTTATGATTGAGGTTTTTGCGGATGGGGTTTTGTGTTTTTTTTTTTTCTTTTTTTTTTATTCAAAAAAATTTTTTAGCAAATTCAAAATTCAATACAAAGGGGTTTTGGTATTTTTTTAAAGGCACTTTTCAGGGTACACATAATTGTGAAAAATTGTAATATTTTTTTAGGGGCAAATAACAAAAAAAGCAATTTTACAATTTTTGGGGTTGTTTTTTTTCGAGTATAAAACAAAAACTTTGTTTTCATGTTATCTAATTATTTTATAGCAAATTAAATAAAGTATTTTAGTTGATTTTCAGTTTAACTACTTTTTTTGGGGGGGGTTTTTTAAATTTTTTAACTATTTAAAAGTATTTTCCCCCGACTTTTTTTTCTGATTGATTTTCTCCATTTTTTTTTTTTCCACTTTCAAAATCATATCTTTTTTATTTATTGTTTGATCAAAATTTTTGCAGAGGGTATGATTATTTTTTTTACACTTTTTTCAGGGTGCATTAATTTGATGAAAAACTTGTAATTTTTTTTATGGGAGAAATATACAAAAAACAATTCTACTTTTTTTGGGGGTTGCGTTTTTTTTTTTTCGAGTAGTAAAATCAAACTATAGGCACCCCCGGGTTACAAACGGAATGGTTTAAGGTTTGTTCTTAAAGGAGTTGTCTCATTACAAGCTTCAGCTACTTCAATGCTTCTGGCAGCAAAGAATTTTTTGAATTTAGGGGGTGCTTCTTTCTGCCTCTTTTCCCCCCCTCTTCCCCCCTCCCCTCGCACACAGAAATCTCCCCCATAAATTTTATACGCAGGGGAGGGCGAGGGGGTTTCTGCCAAAATAACCCGTGTGTGCCTGCCAAAGGGGCTGCTAAAGGGTGCTGGATCAGCTGCACTGTCACTCCACGAGACAGGAGGGGCTGACTATGAGTGTGGGGAGGTCTGTGAACTGTGTATGCTAATAGCAAGCAGGGGGGGATCAAGTGTTATATACCCCTGCTTTGCAACAAATCTCCAATCTCAAACAACAACAAAAAACCCTTTTCAAACAACACAGGGCACGTGAAGTATTTACTATAAAACACGATGTGTCACTAATACAGCAAGCATAAGCGTTTACATCCCCTGATCTTTCTAGTATATATCAAGCTCCCCGACACATCATGATTTTGTAACAACCTTCATTTCTGTAATCTACGACACAGATCAGCCTACCTTTGGTTCCCTCAACTGTTTTAGGACAGGAGGGAGAGGCACACCAGGGTTAATCCAGCTACACAGACACAGAAGCCAAGCCCCCCCCTCCCCCCATACAAACATACTGTGGGAGGGGCTCTGTGCTTGACCCGTTTCAGAAAAAAGATGAGTCATCCACGACATCGTGGAAAAAAGATAAAAAGCAGCGCTATAGGGATTTCAGGAGCTGATGCACTATCAGGGATAACTCAAAATCAGTAGGACATTTGTACTGAAAATATATTGCAAAGCTGCTAGTTTTTTAAAGATCTTTTAATTAATACACAATGATTGTTGCGAGACAACCCCTTTAAGTTGAATTTGTGTGTAAATCAAAACAGGTACATTTAAATGTAACTCTGGCACAAAAGTTTTAGTTTCAGATAGTGCAGGGAAGGGTGTTTACATCTGTTTTGCTGTCTGTGCCCATGTTAAGAAGATTTCACCTCATTTTCACCCCATGTGCTGCTGTGGCATGCTGGAACTTGTCATTCCACAGCTATTATCTGCTGTGGAACATGGAACTATAAGTGCCAGCATTCCCCAGAAGTCTCTGTTTGTAACTAGGGGACAGATGTAAGTCGGAACTGTGTAAGTCAGGGACCACCTGTACTTTATTTTTCATGTTGATCTAGTTATGGCTATAGTAAATTAATATAAATGTAGTTATAGTTGATTTTCGGTTTAACTACTTTTTTTGGTGGTTTTTAATTATTTAACTAATTAAAGTAGTTTTCCGACTTTTATTCTGCATTGATTTTCTCCATTTTTTTTATTCCCACTTTCAGATAGTCATAACTTTTTTACTTATTGATTGATTGAGGTTTTTGCAGGACAGGTTGTATTTTTTTAAAGGCACTATTTCAGGGTGCACATCATTTGATGAAAAACTTGTAATAATTTTTATAGGAGCAGAATATACAAAAACAGCAATTCTACAATATTTGGGGTTGTGATTTTTTTTCAAGTAGTAAAATCAAACAACTTTAGTTTTCATGTTGATTTAGTTATGGCTATAGTAAATTATTATAAATGTAGTTATAGTTGATTTTCGATTTCACTACTTTATGTTGGTGGTTTTTAATTTTTTTAAGAAAAATAACCACAGAACCCATGTAAAGTAGATTTCCGACTTTTACCTGCATTGATTTTCTCCATTTTTTTTAATAACTTTTTTACTTTCTGATTGATCTAGCTTTTTGCAGGATGAGTTGTATGTATTTTTAATGGCGCTATTTTACGGTGCCTAAAATATGTTGAAAAACTTGCAATAATGGAGCTGAATTCAAAAATAAAACAGGAATTTATGAGGTTTTTTTTTTTCTTGGCGTGCAGCATCAAATTTTAACTTTATTTTTTATGTTGATCAAGTTATGGCTATAGCAAATTAATATAGTTGAAGGTATATTTGATACTCAGAAAAGACGGGGTTAAACACATTTAATCCCGTCGTTTGTTGGCAGGGCAGAAATAAGTTGCCATGGGTGTCCTGCACTAGGTGAAGCAGAAGTCTAGAAGTTTAATGACAGTCAGGACTCAGCTTTAATAGCTGAAATTGGAGATACTTTAGATCGGAGCTGTTTAACCCCTTAAATGCCAGAGTGAATAGAGGCCACAGAATCTAAGTGGTTCCCTCCGTCACCCTGTTAGCCGCCCATGTGTTCATGTGGAACCTATCGGTTTACAAGGCAGCCAGGGTGCTGATGAATACCCCAAGCCTGCCGCCTGCATTAAGACCCTACCAGAGGTAGGCACAAAAATATGTCTGGCAGTTTAACACTGACAAGCATAACATACTGCACTACATAGTAATGTGGTGCATTATGTGAGCAATCAATTGATTGCATATTTAAATCTAATTGTTGGACTAAAGAATATAAAAAAAATAAAAAAGTTTAACAAATTTAAAAATAAAAAAAGAATCCCAAGTAAAATAAAAAAAATTCTCATTTTCTATTACAAAATATCTATAAAAAAAATAAATAAAAAACTATACATAATTGGTATTACTGCAGCCGTAACAACACAAAATGTAAAACTATCAAATGAGTTATCACATCGTGAACATTGTAAAAAAAAAAAAGTCAAAAGAGCTAATTTTTCACCTTTTTTCTCAAAAAAACATAGGGCGACATGTATGAAAAGGTTTTTCACCCTTTTTCTGGCGTACAATGCACCTGAGTCGGCTACAATGTCTAATGCGCCTAACATATGTGTTAGGCGCATTGTTCGTAAGACTCAACACTTTCAAATGCGCCTAACATGAAGGGGTGTTCTGGGGGCGTTATGGAGGTGTGTCGCACCACACTCATAAGATTAGACACATAGATGAATGTGGTTCGGCAAAACTGGGTGCATTACTGCTCAGACAGGCAGACCTATCTCAATGTGGTCTGTCTGAGCCTGAGGAGTTGAAGTGGAGCTAGATTTGCTGTAAGGGGCAAAGATGTCCAATATTGCTCAACTTACACCGGTACAATAATAAAAAGTAATTTATTATAATTATCAAACTGCATAAAATGTCATTATTTAAATTTAATGAAAATTGTGATCATATAAAATTAATATAAAAATATATAATATCCCCAAAATATAGAAATGTGTCCTATAAAATGTATTTAAAATTCATAGAATCTTAAACTAATTTTACATTAAATAACCCACTGATTATGTTGTTCAGATTTTTATATTTTACATTTTTACTACATTAAATTTGAAATTTATTTTTGCAGCTCTCACCCTTTATGCTACATACAGCAAGAGCCAGCACATCACAGGTATTGCTGGGACCTGTGGTCCTCCAAGCAGGATCAGTACCATAGTTTCTATTCACTGACATGCTATTCTAATGACTTCTCTTATTTCCAGCCTGTTTATAACCCTAATACATGTTAGGTGCAGTACTTATGCGCCTAAGTTTCGTAATGCGCCTAACACACAGGCGAGGCGTGTCGAACTTTACACATCATTCATGAACACACAAGAACCACTTTCATAGATCAGGCGCATTATACACTGAAAATGAGACTCGACTATTCACTTCGACGCGCCTTCCTTCATGCGCTTTCCTTCATGATTATAAATGGTGTGTAAAGTTCAATGCACCTCGTCTGTGTGTTTGGTGCATTACGGAAATCAGGCGCACTAGTAATGCGCCTAACATGTATAAAAGTTATAGATGGGCTGGAAATAAAAGCAAAGTTATTAGAATAGCATGTCAGAGAATAGAAACTATAGTACTGATCTTGCTGGGTAGACCACAGGTCCCATCAATACCTGTGCTCTGCTGGCTCTTGCTGTATGTAGAATAAACAGTGAGAGCAGCAAAGATAAATTTCAAATTTATTGTAGTAAAAATTAAAAATCTGAACAACAACATCAATGGGTTATTTAATGGAAAATTAGTTTTAGATTCTTTTAATTTTAAATACATTTTAAAGGAGATATTTGTATATTTTGGGATATTATATATTTTTATATGATAATGTTTTATATTGTATTTAAATAATTTAATTTTATATAGTTTGATAATAATCAGAAATACATTTTTATTATTGTACTGCTGTAAGTTGAGAAATATTGGACATTTTTTTCCCTAACAGCAAATCTAGCTCTACTTCGACTCCTCAGGCTCAGGCAGACCACATTGAAATAGTTCTGCCTGTCCGAGCAGTAATGTTTTGCCGACCCACATTCATTAATGTGTCCAATATTACGAGAGTGGTGCGACACGCCCCCAGAATGCCCCCAAAACGCCCCCCTCACGTTAGACACATTAAAAAGTGTCGAGTCTTACGAACAATGCGCCTAACACATTCATTAGGCCCATTAGACATTGTAGACGGCTACTTAGGCACATTTTACACCAGAGAAGGGTGAAAAATCCGATCATACATGTCTCCCAGGGTCTCAGTGTGGAGAGCTCTAAAGAGCCGGGTTCCTTTAATGGAGCATCAGAATGTACAGTACATGCCTTCCTGGCACAACATAAAATGTTTAGGGTTAATGGGTTGACTAACCACTTAGATTCTGATGTCAGCATAGACCACAACACCTAAAGGGTTAAAAAACGGAGATTGGAATCCCAAAGCATAGTGACAGCTTTTTAATATTCTATGTATTTCATATATGTCCGTTCTGAATGTGAAAATGTACGATATGGGGCAAAAAAGGGTTAATAATATTCTATACTTGTACTGTGCATTCTGTTTTCTTTAATATGTTTATTATTTATTTATTTATTATTATTTATTTTAGAGCGCCATTGATTCCAGGGCGCTGTACATTCAGGAGGGTTACATACATAACAAATGTTGAACAAATACAATGGTGACGAAAATGACTAGTAACTGATACAGAGAGGAAAGCGGGCCCTGCCCGTGAGGGTTTATAATCTAGAAGGGAGGAGGGAAGAGACAGAAGGTGTGGGGCGGTGGGTTTTCAGGTTGCTTTTGAAACTGATGAAAGTTGGGGAGAGTCTGATGTTTTGTGTTAAGGAGTTCCAGAGAATGGGTGAAGCACGAGTGAAGTCTTGGAGACGGTTGTGTGAGGAGCTGATGAGAGGGGAGCAGAGGAGAAGGTCCTGTGAGGAGCGGAGATTGCGTGAGGGGAGGTATCTGGAGATTAGGGCAGAGATGTATGGAGGGGAGAGGTTATGGAGAGCCTTGTAGGTCAGGGACAGTAACTTGAACTGGATTCGCTGGGCAATAGGGAGCCAGTGAAGGGATTGGCAGAGGGGAGAGGCAGAGGAGTAGCGAGGAGAGAGGTGAATCAGACGGGCAGCAGAGTTAAGGATGGTTTGAAGGGGAGCGAGAGTGCTGGATGGGAGGCCACAGAGAAGGATGTTGCAGTAGTCTAGGTGGGAGATGACGAGGGCGTGGACTAGCGTTTTAGTAGTTTCAGAGTTGAGGAATGGGCGGATGCGTGAAATATTTTTCGGGTGGAGGCGGCAGGCAGAGGTGAGGGTTTGGATGTGCGGTTTGAAGGATAAGGAGGAGTCAAAGGTTATCCCAAGGCAGCGGACTTGTGGAGCTGGTGAGAGAGTGCAGCCATTAACAGTGATAGAGAGATCAGGTGGAGGGGTAGAGTGGGACGGTGGAAAGATGATGAGTTCGGTTTTATCTACATTTAGTTTTAAGAGACGGGAGGAGAAGAAGGAGGATATGGACGATAGGCAGTCTGGGATCCGGGAGAGAAGAGAATTAATATCAGGACTGGAGATATAAAGCTGGGTGTCGTCCGCATACAGACATATATGTCAAATGATTCACTTTAATATAAAAGAAATCCACCTAAAAATCAAATACGAAGAAATAGAAGTTGTCGACAGCTTCATATTTCTCGGACCCCCTTAGGCGCAAGGATTTATATTCGTTTTTTTATGACTGATTTCAGATTTGAAATCAGTTTGAAAACCGAGTGTTAACCATCTCCATAGACCTCAATAGTAAATCAAACCGCTAGTCTACACAGCACAGATTTTCTGAGGTCAGATTTCCAAACCGACAGCTTTGCAAAAAACTTGGAACACGCAAATTTTTAAACAGGATTTCTGATGGAAAACGTACTGTTCAATGTCAATGGGTCGACCAAATCCGAAATCCGACCACAAAATCCACCCAAAAAACTACAAAAAACTGAAACGGATTGTAAAAATTTTTTCTTGTCATTATGCTGGGACCACAATGTTTGACGTAGAGACCACTAGTGTCAATTCATAATCCCCTAAATATAAAGGAAATAAAAAAAGAATAATGTATATGAGCATTGAATGTAGATAATTAATATTATTTCGACAGATAGCCGGTTACCTGTAAGATATATTATGTAGAATAAATTACAGTCTCAGGGGAGCAACATTTAACTCCATCCTAAACAGGATTGTCCTATGGGGACTGTGTCCAGCCATATACTATACTCAATTAGGGATCTCCCTCTACAAGCCAGAATGGAGAGCCCCTCTATAAGAGCAACTCCTGTTCTGTCTTACTTGAATGGCGCTTGCCTTACATGAATCATCATTCATCTGACTAATCTTTTTATACTGCGCTATTGCAAATAACAATATATATTAAAGAAAATGTACGGTATATGTTAAACACAGTTGCGTAATGAGCAAATGCTGGAGTATACTTAAAGGGGTTTTCTTACCTCATTCATTAGCTTTAAATATGTAGACAAAGGTAAATAAAGACTATTACCAAATACATTGCTGTTCTGATTTTACTTCCTTTCTGACGTAGAGACGTTCTTATCTGTTTGCTTGTGTACACAAGCTTCCCTAAGTTTCCAACCATTTCTCTTTGCTCTACAGCCCTGGTTAGGATGGTGACATTACTCCCTGCTGCGTCTTATCATCAGCACAGGAGTTTCTTTGATTCCACTGACTTACTTTAGTCCTTTAGAGCTATGTGGCTTGCTATTAAAACTCCTCTATCACCAAAGTCCCTCTAAGAGGCTTAGCTAGGAATAACAGAGCTGAAATGTAAGTCACTGCTGAAGAACCACCCACATCCTGAACAGGAAGCGGGAGTCTGAGGCTGAGGCTGGTTTTGAAGAGTAGACTCTGTGAAACAAACTGATGAGAAAACCCCTTTAAATAAAAGCCTTGGGATCGGTTCACACAACGGATTTTAACGTGGAATTTAACAAGGACTCCACATTACAATCCATGTAAAAACCGAGTCCCATTCATTTGAATGGACAATCTGCACTATAGTTTACACCAAACTGAACTACAGCGCGGATTTTGTACAGCGCAGTTTTGTAATGTATCCAGATTTCAAAATAAAGTGTGAAAAAAGAAGGTACATTCTTTGAATCGTATTGTGCCTGGAATCCACTTTGGGCAGGCGTGATGCAGATTGGCCAGTGAAAAGGGGCTAAACGCCGTCCTAATCCGAGGGGATTACTGCCTCTGCAAAGTGAAAATTCGTCTGCTGACTATTCCACGTTAGATTTCTTCTTTTGGAAAAACCTATGTGAACTGACCAATAAAAGGGTTTTCCAGATTAAAAATAAAAATGTTCTACAAAACAAAAAAAATGATACATATTCACCTCTATAGTCACTGCCATTCCAGGGCCGACGTTGTCAGCGGTGTCTCCCGGTCAGCTCATGGCCACTGCAGCCAATGAGTGGTTTCAATGCCAATCCACTGGCATCACTTCCCACAAGGCGTCCATGTCCTGAGTGGTGATGACAGTGGAACGGCATGTGACCACTAAAGCCATTAACTGGAAGAGCCGGATGTAAACTGAAGACACCGCAGTGTGTACAAAGGGGAATACAGGCAGTCCCCGGGTTACGAACAAGATAGGGACTGTAAGTTTGTTCTTAATTTGAATTTGTATGTAAGTCGGAACAGGCATATTTTTAAATGTAACTCCAGCACAAAAGTTTTGGATAGTGCAGGCAAGGGTTCTTACATTTCTTTTACTTCCTGTACTCATATTAAGAAGATTTCACCCAATTTTCCCCTTATGTGCTGCTGTGGCATGCTGGAACTTGTCACTCCACAGCTACTATATGCTGTGGAAAATGGAGCTACAAGTGCCAGCATGCCCCATAAATCTCCGTTTGTAACTAGGGGACAGATGTAAGTCAGAACGGTGTAAGTCGAAGACTGCCTGTATGCTTTTTTTTTTTTGTCTGTTTTTTTAACCCAGCTCTAGCACATGTTTATTATTTTTAAACTGGAAAACCACTTTAAATGTTGATGTGAACAGAGCGTTGTTTGGTTTAATACAGCAGCACGTTACCTGTAATCAAATTTACAGTATATTTTAATATCTCTTCATTTCAAAAACATGTGATTTAAACCGTCAACCGCTAATGCCCAATTTATTTAATAAGTTATCCCCTGTTGCTACCACAACAAGTACTCAGGTTTCGAGAAAAGGAACACTACATTCAGCTACAGTTACTCAATGCTGATGTCAGGGATTTTATGCCATTTATTTGCCAAATGTTTGTTTTTCTAAGAATCGGCTCGTACTCTGAAAAGATTAGTTTCTAGGAGACGTGAAATGGTGGGGACTGAAACATCTGCCACTATTAATGTCCCTTCTTATGCGTGCATGAATTCCTACATTGACACAGGCTAAATGGATATACGGTCAGTAACGTGTATGCATTTTTTGCACCAAACCGTACATGACCTTGTAGTACTTTCTATGGAGTTAAAGTGGTTTTCTCATCATTGATAATAGGCTCCAATATTTTACCATGATGTTTTCCCACAATTCCTATTTAATAAAAAAATTTACTGTCTACAATTTTCCTTCCCTCATACTTGCCCGGTCTAAACTGCAACTAAGTCAGTGGACAAGCAGCCCAAGCCACATGTCCACTGTTTACATACAGGTTGTTCTCAGGTTACAAACAAAATAGGTTCAGTAGATTTATTCTTAAAGGGACAAGGCCATAAAAAAGGAGAATTTTGTTAAAAACAATATTCCTGGAATTTTTTTTTTTTAAGAATTTTTGGCAATATTTGTTATTTTTCATTTTGGCAGTCCTATGTGATTAAAAATTAAATATGAATTATTGTCCTTCACTAGCTGTGTGAGATTATGTTTGTTTGGCAGGGCAAACTAATCTGTCTTTATGTGACGATCTGCAAATTCCTCTGCCTCCTGCCTGCATGCAACTGTGTTTTTGATCCTGGAGGTTGGAATTTGCTAATATAGTTCAGCACTACAACAGTTAACTCCTCCAGCTGGTCTGGGCCAGGTGCAGCACTTCCTCTCCTGCTGACTCCTATAAAAGGCACCAACAGTTTGTGCCTGAGTATTGGTGGTGTTGGGCTAAGGCCTGCTTCACTGCCTCAAGCCTGCTGAGTCCTGTCTCTGTCGTGTTCCTGCGGTGTTCCTGGGGGAGTTCGTGTCCCTGTGCTATCCCTCCTGGGGGAGTTCGTGTCCCTGTGCTATCCCTCCTGGTGGAGTTCGTGTCCCTGTGCAGTTCCTCCCGGTGGAGTCCGTGTTCCTGTGCAGTGCCTCTCGGCGGAGTCCGTGTTCCTGTGCAGTGCCTCCCGGCGGAGTCCGTGTTCCTGTGCAGTGCCTCCCGGCGGAGTCCGTGTTCCTGTGCAGTGAATCCCGGCGGAGTTCGTGTTCCTGTGCAGTGCCTCCTGGCGGAGTCCGTGTTCCTGTGCAGTGCCTCCCGGCGGAGTCCGTGTTCCTGGCAGGCCTCTGGCGGAGTCCGGTTCCTGTGCGTTCCCCCCGGGGGGATTCTGGTTCCCGTG
>JAODAL010075238.1:0-14074 GCA_025379985.1 Phyllomedusa bahiana
GGGAAAAGACCAAATGCAGTTTACCTCCATCCAACCCCCTGGGTCCAGCGGCCCTTGTGGGGGGCATTTTTTCCGGGCAGGACCGGCGGTTTATGTCCCCGCAGGAGGGGTGAAACCCTTTAAAAGGGCGCCCCCCCCCAGGGGTCCCCCGAAATGGGGGCAGCGGGGAACCCTTCATTCCCCCAGAGACGACCTCCTCACTCGCGGGCCCTTGAGGAACAAATTGGGGCAGTTTTAAACGTCCCCCAAGGGGCCCAATTTTTTTCGTGCAGACTAAATTTTTTCATTTTGAAGTGAAAAATCACCAAAATAAAAAAAAAACTAGTGAGGGAAAAATTTTTTTGGGACGTGGGTATTGGAAGGAGGAGGTGGAAAAAATTGAGAAGGGAATTGGGCGTTACCACGTAGTGAAGGGCCGAAAACCTAAACAAAAAAAGAAAAAAGACCATTTGGGGGTAGGTTTTTTTGTCAGTTTATGATGGCCATGCAGAATTTTTAAGGAAAAAAATTTTTGAAAAAAACGGACATTATAGAGAAAGGGCCCCCAAAAATTTTGGGGGTTCTTTTTAGAGTAAACCCAAAAATTGGGGTTTTTCAAAAGGGGAAAACGTTGGTAAATTTATAGTCCATTCCCATTTTTGGGAAAGAAAAAATCTAGACAAAAAAAATTTGGGTACGAGGGAAAAAGGGGGACTTACCCCTTTTATCGTGCCAAAAACTGGGCATGGGATCATTTAAAAGGGGAAAGATCTCACATTTTCCAAACAGGGGTTTTAATTTTAAAACCCATTAGGGGGTTTTTTCCCATGTAATACCAGCAAAGCGATTTATCTTTAAATTTAAATTCCCTGCGGCATGTTTCAAAGTAGGGAAAAAATTCGGAAAAAAGGTCCGATTTGGATCAATGATCATAAAAACCAAAATTTGCCTTTGCTCAACAAGAAAACAGGAAAAAAAAGAAAAAACGTTTTAACAGGGAGCTAAAAAAAATGAAGAAAAGGGACTTGAAACTAACGGGAGCGAGAAATTTTTTGAAAGGGGACATAAAAGCCTCTTTATTAAAAGTTGGTGTGTCTTGGGGAAAAAGAAGGGAATGTTTCGAACAGATCAAAAATTAAGGGTTTTTTCGAAGAGGGATATTGGATTAAACCCAAATTTTAAAACGCTTTTACCGAAGGGGTTAAACGAAAACATTGTCAGTGGGGAACGTATTTTTTAATTGGTCTAGGTGCATACCCCACAACTGTAGCCCATTGTTTTTAGGTCGGTATACACTATTTTCTTAGGTTACTATACTAGTTAGCGTAGATATAAAAGTTATCTTGCATAAGAATTGTATATGTATTAGGTTTCCTAGTTATAGTAGGTCGGTGAGAGTAGGTGTCCGTGTGTATATTTGTTTTAGTGTTTTGTTAGTTTGTATTTCAGTATTAAAACAGGTTAAAATGTTGTAATAAGTAGCGATTTTTACGAACCTTGGAGTCGGACACTTAAGTAACGGCCTTACTGGAAGTGATTGTCACGCTTGTGATAAGGGGTCTGTGTCCCCCGAAAACTAGCGTGATCGGACTACATGCAGCTAATGATGTTAGGGGACGAATTGGGTTCTGCTCGTTCCTCGTATGGCTTGTTGGCGGGCTATCTGCACAACTTACCTTGAAAGGTCTGCTGAAATCAGCTAAGTGTTCTGTGCTCTTATTTTTTGTTACATGGTACGGTTTTAAGGATAGGCAAAAAGTTTGCATTATTATATATTATTTATATGTACTAATAAATAAGAAGACAAAATTATAAATCTTTATTATTTTATCCTGTGGGTCAGCATACTAATACTACGTATAGTTCTCGCATAGCAGGGAGGGTCTGTTTCTGCTGCTAAGGCTACAGAAACACAGAGTGCAATTAAGTAACATTGTGATTGTATAGTTTATTAACCCCGTTTTTGCACTTTAATACAAAGTGACCTTGTCGTTACTTACTTGCCGCAGTCACGGCTAATACAGCTGATACATATGTGTTGTCAGTGGTGGAACGAAACCCAGGATAGTCCGACAAGCTGAAAGCGCTGGTTTTAAATTGGACTAACACAGGTGATATAACAAACAGGATCTCATGTAAGAGACTTGAAATCCCTCAGACGTAAAGAAACCAAGTTAAATCTGCTTTGCTTCCACGTTTGATGGGTACCGAAGGTCCAACGAATACATCGAGGTCTTAGAAGCCCCTTATAGCCAATACTTCATGAAAGAATGATTGCACAATTTCAGAGTAATGGTTCGTATTATCAACGGTATTCACTCGACCTGATGCTATTAACCATTCAATATCTACAGCCAGATATTGATTAAAAATTCGAGTGGAATGCACAGAATGTGAAGAGGAGCTGAAAGAGACCAAGAAAGAGGAACTGCGAGGCGATTTTGAAAACAAATAATTGAATAATGTGTCCAAACATTAAGAGCAAATTATGAGCACAAATAACTCAAGAAATTTGAGAGGGGACACAGGCGATTATGCCAGAATAAGGTGTATACAGGACTAATGAAACAATTTTACACACGAAAACGTACCATGTAATTAAAGCCATTCGGACACTACTTCCTCTGAATCTTGAGTCGGTGTATCAAAAAACAAATGAATCTTGGATCCTCTAGGGAGGAAATAATCGAGAAACCTAACCTTTTTTTAAAGGAGAGTGGGAACGCAGAACACATCATGTGGGGACAATCGAAGACCACTACTGGATCAAAATAAAGTCCATAGAGGGTATACAAAGAAGAAATATTAGAGGAAATTTGCTATCATATTTTCCTCTAAAATCTAACAGAACGCAATATGAAGTGGTGAACAAGGGTTTTAAATATTATCTACGATTCAGGACTTTTTTTGATTTTTTTTCCAGGTGGAATTTCTATAAAATTTGTCGAAAATGAGACTGGAAAAATGTTTTTTGGGAGAGGAGGGGAAGGTAAGTCAGGCGTATTAATAAAGTTTTAAGCGCAGTAAATTTGATCCAGAAGTCTCTAGTACTATGTTTTTGAAGCATTTTCAGGAATTAGTGAAAGTGGAATACAGAGAAATGCAGTTTAAGGCTAAAAATGTGGAGAAAACAAACCTTACGAAAGATGCGAAGGAAGCTTTAGAGAAGTTTAACGGGAAGACCAAGATGTAATAGTGAAGAAAGCGGATAGGGGGCGAGCTACAAATAAATTATGGATAGTAAAGAAATATATAAGGAAGCAGAGAGGCATTGAATGCTGTTGGGGTTATGAGAAGAACAAGGTGGACCCCACTAAACAGGTTAAATAGTTATGATAGATGAGATCCTCTTAAAGCTGAAACACAGGGGATAATTTGATAAACAAAACAGCTAGAGGCCCTAAATGTTGACTTCCCAAGAGTGGCTTATTATTGTACTTAGTGCAAAAGTGCACAAAATCCTTAGGGACCCCCCCGAGAGATGCCTATTTCTCGGGACTTGGGTCAGTTCTTCCAACCTAAGCCCTTTTTATTGTCGAGTTTTTTTTACAACTGATTAGTTAAGTAACTTCCCAGGTGCCTTAATGATACAACTGTATTTTTGTGTAAAAATCTAAAATATTGATATGTCTGATGTTATGTTCCTATGCACCTAGATGTAGGAGAGCCTTTATACAAATATACTATAGGACGAAGAAGTTATGCAGTAAGGATCTAGGTTGTTGGAGGATGGCCAATATATCCAACAGTCTGATTTTGTTGCTGCTGGAACTATGGAAGTTATATTACCAGGAACTACTTCTGGTTTGGACAGGATTTTTAATGGAAGCGGACAGTGGGACTTCTATGGGTCTCTGTCGCGCCAGTTTTGCTAATATTTTTATGGAACATTTCGAGAGTATGTACTTCATGCCTAGTGGATGGGAGCCACTGTATTAATACTATGGCTACGCTACTGGTGATGTTTGCCTTTTTTTCGGGACTGGCACAGAAAAACGAAACTTACTTGAATTTATGGACGAAAATCCAATTCTAAAAACCTTGATTAAATTTCACTACACAAAGATAGGGATGCATTAGCTTACTTGACGTAAAACATAAACGTGAAGGGTGCTTAATTGCTGACTACGCTGTATTCCAAAGAGACAGATAGAAATAATAAATACATATGAAAAAGGCCAACATGCACGGCAGTATTTTAAAAGCGATCCCAAGGGCCCAATTTTTACGTGCAAGACGTATTTGTTACATTCTGAAAGTGATTATCACCAAAATAAAGAAATTACTAGTGAGGAAATTTGTGGCACGTGGATATAGGAAGGAGGAGGTGAAAAAAGTTGGAGCAAGAAGTTGGGCAGTTACCACGTAGTGTAGTCCGAAAACCTAAAGGAAAACAGAAAAATGGACCATAGAGTAGGTTTTGTGTCAGTTTATGATGGCAATGCAGAATTGATAAGGCAAAACAATTAGAAAACACTGGCAATTATACAGAAGGACCCAAAAATTTGGGAGTCTCTTTTTAGAGTACCCAAAATTTGTGTTATCAGAAGGTAATCGATTGGTAAATTTATAGTCCATTCGATTTGGTAAGAAAACATCTAGACAAAAAACATTGGATACGAGGAACAGGGTACTTACCCCTGTTTATCGTGGCCAAAACTGTCCATGGTATCATTAAAGGCGAATCGTATTCACATCCTACGCAGGGTTATAATATACACTATAGGGCTTTTCCCAATGTAATACAACAAAGCAATTTATCTAATTATGTGCCCCATGCGGCATGTGCATATGTAGGGCAAACTTCGAGAATGGTCCGATCAATGAACATAAATCTCAAATTCGCCTTTACTTAACAAGACAAACAGGAAGAAAAAAGAAAAGACGGTGTGCACAGGTAGCTAAAAATTGTGATGAAGAAAAGGTACTCTGAAACTACGGTAGCGAGGACATTTTTTTGAAGGGAACATAAATAGCCTCTGATCTACGTTGGTGTTTTGTCTTGGAAGGAAATAGGAAGGGAATGATATCGAAACAGATTAAATTAAGCTTTTGCGAAGAGAGGTATAATGGATTACCAATTTGAAAGCGCTTTCACAGAAGGGGTTAAACGAAAAATTGTCAGTGGAACGATATTTTTTAAATATTGTTAGGGTGCATACCCCACACCTGTAGCCCATTGTTTTTAGTGGTATACACTATTTACTTAGGTTAATATTACTAGGTTAGCAGTAGATATAAAAGTTATCTTGGCAATAAGAATAGTATATGTATAGGTTTCCTAGTTATATGTAGGTCGGTGAGTATGTGTCCGTTGTTAGTATTTGTTTAAGTGTTTGTTATTTGTATTATCAGTATCTAAACAGGTTGAAACAATGTTGTAATAGTAGAGATTTTACGCACCTTGAGGTCGGGACACTATTAAGGAACGGCCTTCCTGGAAGTGATGTCACGCTTGAGAAAGGGGGAGGTCCCCTGAAACGTCGCGTGATCGGCGGCTACATGCAGCTACTGATGTGGGACGACTTGGGTTCTGCTCCGTTCCTCGTATGGTCTTGTTGGCGTGACTCATCTGCCACACTTACTTGAAGTGTTCCAGTGCTCTTATTTTTTGTATACATGGTACGGTTTGAAGACTAGGCACAAAGTTTGCATTTTATTATATATATATTTTATATGTACTAAATAATCAGAAGACAAAAATTATATATCTTTATTATTTATCCTGTGGTCAGCATCCAAATGCTACTTTTAGTTCTCTCTAGCAGGGGGGGTCCTCTTTGATGCTGCTAAGGCACAGAAACCAAGTGTGCATAAGTAAATTGTGTTTGGCAGCAGAAGAAACCTCGCATTGTGATGGAACCGGACGGAACACATGTTGCAGAAATCCTGTCAATCATAGAACGCCTCTGTATTGTGACGTCAACGACGTGGCTACAATGTTGCCCTCGTCAGTACATAGAGCTCTCTGCAATGTGAAGGGGCTGATTACAAAGCTGCAAACCGGCGTCATCAAGGAGGAGGTGGCATAACTTCCCCCACAAGACTTTAACCCATGAACTCGGCTTCATTACCCTTATGGAAAACAGGGGGCTGAATATTTTTATATACAAGACCTTTCTGTGGCATTTCAAGCGCTGGAAAACAATTGGTAACCCCTCACTGACATTATTTATACCATCATGTGTTAACTTTTGGGGTTACATCCCTGAGCCACTGTTCCTGCACCCAATGCTCCTCTTCTCCTTCTCTCTAGATCAGCATTGCAGGACGGGCAGCCTAATTAAGGATTGTGTGGCTGCCTATTAGATACTAATACATTTTGAGTCCATACAATCCTTGTTTATTCGTGACATAATGGTCGTTGAAGAATTTGGAGAAATGTGGTATTTTCCAAAGTTAAAAAGGTTTCTTTCATTATAAAACCGTAATTATTCCACTCATCTTTTTATGTCAAATAATTTATTAAATGCCTTTTTTGTTTTTTTTACAACATTAGGGAGTTTAGAAATCTAGTAGCAAATTTTCATATTAAAAAAATAAAAATAAAAAGTGATCACAGATCTTTTCAGGGACCAGTCCATTTCGTTCGTGGCTTTGAGGGGCCTGGATGACAAGAAACCCATAAATGATCTCCATCTAAGAAAAACTGCTCCCCTTCAATGATGTTATTAAACCCATCTAGGTGATTTCCCAGAAATTATTTAAAAGGGTTGTCTCACTACAGGGATTGCGCTTGTTATGTATAAGATATAGCAATACACAAGTCCTTTGCAACATATTGGTCCATTAACATTTCGTCCTACATATTACTAGGGAATCCTCTCTTGTATGGGCTGTATCAGCTCCTAAGGTGCTATAGCTATAAACCTGTTTACACTCTCTCCTGATAGGCTGCCAGCACTGGTTCGCTATAGCTACAGACCTGGACTTCTACTTCAAGCTTCTACTTCAGCCAGTAAACACGCCCCTAAATTTAAACGAAACCAGGAACAACAGGACTGAGGTAAGATGAATCCATGTGGTGAGACAACCCTTTAAAGTGGAGGTGAAATTTCAAAATTTTCCATCTTTTTACAGATTTTCAATTTGTATCCATTATTTACTGGAACACAGTAGATGTTACCAGGGAATGTGACATAATTTTGATTCCGCTGACTGCCATTTTTAGAGATATACCATATGTGGCCCTAGTGCATTATTTGGCTCAACCACAAGCCCCAGAATAGGAGGAACACTAAGGACTTGCGGGGTTCGTTTTCATTAGCTTATCTTTTAGCCCATATCAGGTTTGCAGACACCCTTAGAGGCTAAAACCTAATAAACACTCCTAAATGGTCCTAATTTTGGAGACTACACCCCCCTAAGGTATTTTTTCTGGGCTGCAGGGGATTATTCCGACCCCATAGATGTTTATAGTTTCATAGTATTGTAAGGCTAAAAAAAAGACAAGTCGTCCTTCTAGTTCATGCTGTTGGGCTAAGGTGTTGATCAAGAGGAAGCAAATAACACCAATGAGGTTAGAAGCCAATTGTCATCATTTTAGGGAAAAAATTCTTCCTGGACTCCAATCTGGCAATCGGATAAAATCCCTGGATCAATGACCCCTCTCCTGAATCCTAGTCACTGTAACTTGTTATAATATTACGCCCAGAAATGCATCCAAACCTTTTTGAAACTCGGTTATTGACTTTCACCATGACAAGTTCCTCTGCAGAGAGTTCCCACTGTCTACTGCTCTTACAGTAAAAGAATCCCTTTCTATGTTTATGTAGAAACTTTGTTCCTCAAGACGTAGAGGATGCCCCTTGTTCTAGATACACCCTGTGTTTAAATAAATCTTGGGGAGAAGATCTCTATATTGACCCCTTTGATGTATTTAAACATATTTATTATTCCCCAGAAGCCTTCTTTTCCTCTAAACTAAATAAACACCTATCTTGCCAATCTTTCTGTGTTCTGTAGTCCACCAGGCCTTTTTTTCTTTTTGTTGCCGCTTTGTACCTGTTCAAGCTCTTCACAATGTCTTTCCTGTGCATGGTGCCCAAAGCTGTTACACAATAATTCCATGTGTGGGTCTACCCAGTGACTTGTATAATGGGGAGATTACTGTTCTCATCATGTGCATCTATGCCCTTTTAATGCACACCATGATCCTACTTTGGCCTGGTCAGCTGCTGTATGGACATGGCATGACTACAATTAAGTTTTTACTGACCACCAGGATTCCAAGTTCCTTCTCCATGTCACTTTTACCAGTAGTTTTTCCATTTAACATTGTTATCATGTAAATGGAATTTCTATTCCCATGTGCATAACCTTGCATTTATCTGTGTTAAACCTCATCTGCATTTCCTGCCCAGGCCTCCAACTTATCCAGATCCATTTGTAATAACATATTATCCTTATTGTGTTGATTACTTTACAGAGCTTAGTATCGTATGCAAAGATCGGTATTCTACTGTGTACTTCCCTGTGTAAGATCATTAATGAAAATGTTAAAGAGGATAGGGTCCCAATAACTGACCATTGTGGTACCCCACTAGTGTAACAGCAATCCAGTCCTGAGGGTATGTACCGTTATTTACTACCCTTTGTTTTCTTATCAGTGAGCCAGTTGCTTAACCACATGACACATTTTCCCCCAGCCAAGAAATTCTATTTTACTTACCAACCTTCTATGCGCACCGTATCAACTGCTTTAGAAAAATCTAGATATATGATCATCCAGCTGTCTCAACCCGATTCATTTAGCACGAGACTTCCTCATAGAAGATGATGAGATTACAGACAGGACCGATCCTTCATAATCCCGGCTGGACGTGCTTATACATTTATTTTTGTGAGTTACTCCAGGATAGCATCTCTGAGAAAACCTTAAACATTTTACCTACACAGGAGGTTAGTCTTACTGGCATATAGGTTTCCTGGATCACTTTTTGACCCCTTTTTTATTATTGGCACAACATTTGCTATGCGCCAATCCTTTGGGACATACCCCGTTATTAGACAGTCCATGTATATAAGAATTAGGGGCCCATCTATGACCTCACTTAAATCTCTTTGGGTGTGACCACGTGGGTGTATAGCCATCTGGACCTAGGGGATTTGTCTATTTATTCTTCTATGGAGGAGCTGCACTTCTTCCTGGGTTAGACAGAAACTTTTAAGTTGGAGTTTACCACATCTCTCTGTTCAACCAGGAAGATCATCCTCCTCGGTAAATACAGTTGGAGAAAAAAGTGTTTAATCTGGGTTTGCTTTTTTTTCTCATCGCCCTCTACTGTCTCTCCCGCAGTATTTTTCAAAGGGCCAACATTTTCTGTTTTAATCTTTTTACTATTTATATAGTTAAAAAAATATTTTGGGGTTAGTTTTACTTTATTTCGCTATATGTACTTTCCGTCTCCACAGCTTTGCTTCCTTTACTTTAAATTTTTACACACTTTATTTTTTTCCCTATTGGGCTTTTAGTGCCTCTTCGCAGCCTCCTGTTTTTGTAGGGTGAAACACTTTCTTTTTTCGTTTTTTATTGCCTCTTTTAAACTCCCTGTTGATCCACATTGGGTTTTTCCGTTTTCTAATTTTTGTTATTACCATTAGGTATGTACCTCTCACAGGTGGTAGCCTAGGATGTTTTTAAAAATATAATTTATTATTAGTTCTTGCCATATTTAAACACATTGTCCCAGTCAATTCGGTTTTAGGCCTCTATGCAGAATAAACTTGCCTTCCTAAAATTCAGTGTTTTTGTGGCTCCATGACAAAAAACTCTCATTGAAGGATAAACAGGAAATTTATGATATTAATGGTCACTATTCCATTAAGGTGCCCTTCAACCTGAACTTTGTTACTCTGTCAGGTCTATTTAGTTATTATTAGGTCTACGAAGGGCCTTTCCTCTCAGTCGGGTTCCTGCACCAATTGGCAAAGGTAATTATCATTAGTGATTGACAAAAACCTGTTTCTTTATGAGAGCTACAGCGCTTCAGATTTCCCAATTGATGTCTGGATAGTTAAAGTCACCCCATAATAATAACCTCATTCTGATTTGCCGCCTCATCTATTTGCCTGAGGAGTACATCTTCCATGGGTTCTGTTATATTTGCGGGGCCTATTAGCAGGGGACCCCTATTAGTAATTATATTGCTATTGTTACCAATTTAATATTTACCCATAATGATTTCACATGTTCATTACCTGTACCTATAATCTTCCGCAGTGTTGGATTTAAGACAGGATTTTACATAGAGACAGACACTCCCCTTCGGTCTTTACGATTCTTTCTATAATAGACTGTAACACTGGCATGTTAACGCCCAGTCGTAGCTCTCGTCAAAGCCATGTCTCAGTTTATCCCCACTTTGGTCATATTTTTCTTCAGCTAATTAATACTTCTAGTTCATTAATTTTGTTGGTCAGACTCCTGGCATTGGTCAGATGCAATTTATAGATTTTTCAGTTGTTTTTTCCTTTCTCATGATCTTTTCTATCTATTGCTACACCACCCTCCCTACACTCCCCCCATGTTTTATTCCTAATTCCCAGCTCTCTTATCTTCACTATCTTGCCATGCTATATGTGATAGTTACCCTCCCCCCACAGTTCCCTAGTTTAAATATTTCTCCAACTGCCTGGCCTTTTGTTCCCCTAATACAGCTGCACCCCTCCCATTTAGGTGCAGCCCATCCCTAGCATAGATTCTGTACGCCAATACAGAAGTCAGCCAGTTCTCCTAATAACCCATCCCTCTTTCCAACACCAATTTTTGAGCCACTTATTCACTTCTCAAATCTCCGCTGCCTCTCTGGTGTGGCTCGTGGAACAGGTATATTTCTGAAAAATATTTACCTTGGGGTCCTTGCCCTGAGCTTTTGGCCTAAGTGCCTGAAATCGTTTTTTTAAGAGACACTCCACCACCTCTTACTCTTTGTCATTGTGCCAATGTGGACATGACAGCTGGATTCTCACCAGCCCCACCCAGACCAATCTGTCAACACCCATGATCCGCGATATGTCGAACACGGGCCCCAGGTAAACAACACATGTTCGGCGATCCCGGTCATTGTGCAGATTGCCCTGTCTGTGCCCCTATAATTGAGTCCCCAACTACTAGCACCTGTTAGCCTGTCCTGCCACTCTATTCCCCATCTTACCTGGAGCAGACAGGGTAGTGTCTTGCTGCAGCAATGCTATTCCTGAACCGACATCCCCCTCATCCGCCAATCTTGCAAACTTTGTTGGGGTGTACTTTTAGGATAGCCTCCCTGTCACTTTTCCCTCTAACCTTCTTCTTACTGTTTAACCCAGCTAGTGGCCTCATGTTCCTGCACCTCAATGCTACCACCCTCCATCAGCATCTACACCTGCGAGTGATTGCTCATTGGGCAGCCGGCTCGCTTCCAAGTTAGCAATGGATCTCAGTGTCGCCACTTGATCATTTAGACCCAGGGATCCGGGCTTCTAATTGTGCAGTGGTGCACCACATCTTGCAAGCAGGTATGGACCCTCGAACTGGTTTGCTCAAGAATCGCTTACATTGCACAGGTGTGCACTGGACAGCCATTGTCAACAATGGAACTCATTAGGGATGAGGCTACAAAGATATATGACTATTCACTAATAATAAGTAATTTCCCAATTACTGTTTTTTTTTTCCCCTATAAATAATAAGTAATTCCAATAATGTCCCCTCTAAACTCCCAAATGTCTAAAGTACTCTCAATCTCAAGTCTCCAACACTTAAAAGAAAAAACACACTTTAAAGAAAACACTCGCAAGACTCGTTCACTCGCTCAAAATGCTCAGCTTTAAACCTTACCCACACTGCTGTTTGGCTGTGCTGCAAACTCTCCTTCAGAATGATTTTTTCAGTGTTAGCCTGTGAGAATAGAAAATAACTTTTTTTGGGTTTTTTTTGTTTTTAATAATCTGCCATTTTAGATGAAAATATTTTATCTTCACAAGGAATCCTGGAAATAAAAAAACACTACAAAATATGTTACAAAATTTCCTCCAAGTTTGACAATACCTTATATGTGGGTGTAAAACTGCAGTTTGGGCGCATGTCAGGGCACTATTTGACCTTTGGAAGGCAGATTTTGGTGGATGCCCGTGTTGTCGCATTACCAAAGACCCCAAAGTTATTTTATGGGATTTTTTTGGGGGTGAGTTTTCATTGGTTCCATTATGTTGTTTATTTGACACTTTGATCACTTTTTATCTAGGATTTTAGGAGGCGGGATAACAAAATACAGCAATCCTGGTAAGGTTTTTTCTTTTTCTTTTTTTTTTTTTTTACATCGCCTCCCTGCAGAATAAATAACATGTTAATTTTACTGCATCAGTCGATAAAATTACAGATTTTTATTTGTAGAAATAAAAAGGGTTTTTATTGTGTAAAACAATATTAGGCATCGTTATCTACAATGTTTAAACTTTTTTTCATAAAAGGCTGTAAAAGGGGTTTCTTTTTTATGTGGGCAAAGTGAAGCTTTCCTCGGCCCCACTCGGGTTTATATAACATTTTGGTCACTTTTCATTTTTTTTATGTGGCAGGTAAACCAAATTCCAATTTGTCTTTTTTTTTTTTTTATTGGGGGTTGTTATTTCTTATATAAATCCATTATGTTCCTCTTGGTACTTTTGCTCTCACTGCTATAGAATAAAAGAAGGGGGTCACAGAGAGTAGTTCGGATTGACCCACCGAAGGGATGTCCATCCTCCCTCCATCTCAAATAACCCCATGACCCGGGAATCCCTGTTGGGCCCCAAAGCTCTACAGCTTTTCCCGTATGAACATCCTGGGAACACACATATGCTGAAATCCAGGGCCGGGCCAATCGCCCCTACCCCACTGACCATGTGTGGGGGGGCAAAGCCTATGGCGTACGTAGAAATGGATGATAAAACACTGATATCACCCCCCCGCATGAGCGGGAATGAAAGCACAGGGCAAAGCTTTTTGGGCGCGGTTAAAGGGGGGTAAGAATTTTTAAAAAAAAAATGGTCGGAGGGGGATATACCTACCCAGAAAGCATATTCTACATATGGAACAATTACCTATAGAACCCATATTCTACCTATAGTAGTCAATATTATCTACCTACTACAAAAGGCATATATACCATAGAGGCATTATATCAACCACAAGAGAATATACTAACTCCCGGGGCAATACTTACCCACAATGAATATACTACCCATAGAAGACATATACTTTCTTGCAGGGGAATATATTTCTTAAAAAGGCATGCCCTCCCAAGATGAATATACTCCTATAGAAGAATATACTACCTATAGCTCAAGGCATTTACAACTTATAGGGGGATATACTACCTCAAAGCATCACTCTATTTGGTTACTAATTTAGCAATTGGGGGACACCCCATCCAGTTTGGGGCACATATTTAATATAAAATATCGACCTAATGGGCCCTTTATACCTACCAACTAAAAGGGTTTTCCTTTTTTCACAGGTAGTGTGAACTACATGCATCAGCAACCCCCTGAAAATTTTGGTGATTATATTGTATATTTGAATGGTAGTGTGAAAATACTGCATCAGAACCCCCCTTGCAATTTTGGTGTTAATTTTGTATTATTATTATTTAAAAAATTTTTTTTTTTTAACAAAAGATTTTTTTGAAAGAATTTATCATAAAAATACAAAAAGAGGATGTTGCGAGATCGAAAAAAAAAGAGCAAACACAACAAGGGTACAAGAGAAACAAAAAACAATTAGCCCTGACTTTATACAGTATAAGGGAGCATTAAAAAAGTAATTCAGTACAAAGGTTACCATATTGATCCGTGTAGCTCAGGCAATGAGTAAAGTAATTATGGGCAATATCTGATGTGTTTCTGGGGGTAGAGATGATCAGCAGAACCCCAAATTTTTTTATATCTATTTGTGCCGTGGATTGTACATATTTAGACGTGACCAGAGGACCAATTAAACTTCTGTTGGGAAACAAGGTGAGGAGGAATTTCAAGCAAATTTTCCCCTTTGGGATTGATTATTAACTCTAGAGATTACTCGAAAAAGAAAATGGCGCAGGGTTTTTCCCTTTTGCTACAAAGACAGCCCTCGCAG
>JAODAL010075239.1:0-14073 GCA_025379985.1 Phyllomedusa bahiana
GATGGCGGGGCTTGTGTTCCACAGACAGGCGTACCATTTAAAAAAGCAGAGGACAGCTAGACTTAATGGGTGGATGGCTGGGACTTGCTGTTCCACAGACAGGACGTACCATTTAAACTAAGCAGAGACAGCTAGACATATAATGCGGTGGGATGGCTGGGACTTGCTGTTCCACAGACAGGACGTACCATTTAAACTAAGCAGAGACAGCTAGACATATAATGCGGTGGGGATGGCTGGGACTTGCTGTTCCACAGACAGGACTACCATTTAAACTAAGCAGAGACAGCTAGACATATAATACGGTGGGATGGCTGGGACTTGCTCTTCCACAGACAGGACGTACATTTAAACTAAGCAGAGACAGCTAGACATATAATGCGGTGGGGATGGCTGAGACTTGCTGTTCCACAGACAGGACTGTACCATTTAAACTAAGCAGAGACATGCTAGACATATAATGCGGTGGGCTGGCTGGGACTTGCTGTTCCACAGACAGGACGTACCATTTTGACTAAGCGGAGACAGGTTTCAGTGTAATGCGGTGGGATGGCTGGGACTTGCTGTTCCACAGACAGGACGTACCATTTAAACTAAGCAGAGATAGCTAGACATATAATGCGGTGGGATGGCTGGGACTTGCTGTTCCACAGACAGGACGTACCATTTAAACTAAGCAGAGACAGCTAGACATATAATGCGGTGGGATGGCTGGGACATTTTGATATTTTCCACAAATAAATAAGGATTCTATGGACCAAATTTCTTACTAACTTAAAGCACAATGGGCCACATGTATGAAAAGTGTTTAGGTCTAAAACTCACTTTTTTGCCCATAGTAACCTATGGCCAAAAAAATTAGTTTTAGAGCTAAACACTTTTCATACATGTGGCCCAATGTGTCATGAAAAAAACAGTCTCTGGTTCACATGGATAGGTAAAAGTATCAAAAAGCTATTCTCACATCAAGTGACACGGCAGATTTTTCAAAAATGGGTTCTGTCGGGAAGGTCAAAATTGGCTGCAGTGGTAAGGGGTTAAAATGGAAAGAAACCACAAACATGTTTTTCACAACAAAATATGTATTTTCCTTATTTTTTTTGCCTTTCATTCAGTAGATACAAATGTGAGCATTGCAGTAGTGAAATAGTATAAATATTTTTACCTTTCAAAATCTGGACCAGGTACACAAATTACAATATTTGTATTGTTGCAAGTGTATTACTTGTCATCAAGGCTTTTTCCAGCACTACTGCAGATGAATTTATCCAGTTAGGTGAATTCAGTGTAGAAAGCTGCTGACCCGTCTTTAGCCCATCCACCCTTCCTTCAATCTAACTTCTTTAGCAAATATGTTAAATTGCTCTTTTGACCCTGATCTGATTATCAATCAACCTGACTGGAATTTAGTTTAAGTTCTACTGTCTTAGCATTTTAGTCCATAGAAGTGCTTACTGGTCTTAAAACTGGAAAAGTCCTGTGGCCACTTGCAAGATGAAAATCAACTCTTCATTTGCAGAGTAGTTGTGGGAAATAATTGATTTTATACTTTTTTTTACTGTATGTTGTTTATTTTGATTGTTATAGATATTATATATAGATTAGAGATTTGCGAATCAATTCTAACGAAGTGGACTTAGTTTAGAATTTCAGGAAAACTTTGATTCTGCACGCAATAGAAGTTTGGGGTAATTTGAGGGAACGAAGTGTGTTTTGTATTGCTAAAATGGCCACAGAACACATAGCGTGCCGCATGGGGAAGAGAACTCTAGAAGTAGAAATGAAGACCCGTAAATGACATGTGCATGAAATCAATCCAATCAAGACCGCGGGCCCTTCTGTGATTGTCCCACAGCACTATAAGTACAGACGCCCATGCTCACTCCTCACACTGCTCTCCTAGTCCCAAGACATAAGAGCTGCTGCAGAAGCAGCAAGAGATCCTCACACAAAGGAAGATTCTTTAACAGTGATTTGGAGGAGGTGGGGGGGGGTGGGCGATGTCACTGCTTTTATCAGAGACTGCCACCTATTCCGTTATCATTTTGATTCAGTTTGTGGGGTATTGTTTTCAAGCCCAGAGTGGGTCTAATCCCTGCTCATATACCTTTTTAATTCCAATTTCTCAATTCTGAGTGTCATTGAATTCCAAGGGTTAATTTAAACCTGTTAGTGGTATTACCGACTACATTTTTTCCTGATTCATTTTGTGGAGAGCATTTTTAATCCAAGGGTTAATTAATCGAGTTGTGCTTTTATACTCAGTAAACATCTCTGTGTTTTAAACAACAGATACTGGAGTTACATTTTCCTTATGATTTCTGGAAGCGCAATTTAGATCAAGGTGAATATAAGCGTGTTTGTGCTTTTAATTCAGTAACATACACAGCATTTTTCTATACCGACAGACGAGCAAATTCTTTCTGTCATTTCTGAGCGCATTTTATATCCACGGGTTACCATAAGCCTGTTAAAGTGTTTCATTTTGTGAGTCAATTACAGATGTGTGTATTTTTCAAATACAGAAATTCTTTCATTAAACAGAGTCTGTAAGAAATTATTAACAGAACAGTATTGTAAGACAGAGAAGGTGGCAGGCACTCACATGCGAGTGGCAGTGGCACAAACATTCCTGGAGGCCTGGGCACAGGTCCGCATCACAGTAAGTGGGACATCACAGCGGGGTCACTCAGTGAGGCCAGAACTGCCGGTGTCAAGTACGGCCTTAGTTGATCATCAACCCAAGGGTTCTTGAATTGGTTGATTAAGGTCATTAACCAACATCCCGATGACATCTGACAACCCATCCCCAACATCGATGGGATCGACCAGATACACGCCACCTTTCCTGCAACCCGCACCTTTCCCGTCAAGGTCCCTCAGCCAGAGAACTAGTAAGTGGTCTGGGCTCAGCGCCACAATAACAGCGAGTAACGAACAATTGAGACAGGTCAGCACAACTTAGAAACAATAGGTGTAGCAGACATCACCAGCCTTCTTGCTTCTTGTGATGTGGAGAGTGGCATGGGAGGTTTTTTAGGAAGCGGTCACCTCTGCAAACCAATGACCGTTGAGGAGGACAGCATGACAATCAAACACACATGAAGTGATAAACGTGTTGGTTTGAATCCATTTTCTGTGTTACACCATTTGTTTCAGAGGCAGCGTATGTAACTTGAACTGAAGAGACCATAACTTAAAGGAATGTTTTAGTGTGCTTATTTTGCATTCTGTGCCATTTGTTGAAGGAAATCAGTACAAAAACTGGAATGGGACCAGAAACAAAAAAGGAAGCAAAAGCAAATGCTGCAAAACTTGCTTTGGATGAACTTTCTTCATAGAAGAATGTGAATCGTATGTCCAACTTACAGAAAGGTAAAAACACAGACCTTCAGGAGGCCCTCCCCTGGTGACCGGGTGAACAAATAACATCCACACAGATTTTCAAGTGTTTAAGAAAGAACGGTGATAAACGTCAATTGATCATGAACAGATAACACAGGTGATAAACGGAAAAGTTATGCGAACTGTATCTAGGAGTCCAGAAATTGAAAGCTTGGTAAATTCTTTAGCTGCATATTGTAAGGAAAAGGTACCTCCACAACCGACCACCAAATCCTAATAAATAAATAATAAAACTCTTTAGAGTCCATAGAGAAAGCGTTTCCTTCAGCCTCATCTGTCATATCCATGTACCGAACCTCATGCTCCGTCCCTTGACCAAGAAACACTGCCGCCTGTCCTGACCTTACCGCCTGTCCCCGACTCCAAGTTTGCCTTACGATTTTGTACCACGCTACACCTTGGCTGCCACCGCCAGCAAGTCATTTCAGGGGTAGCGACCTGGTAGACCCCCGCCGCAGCAAGTCCATCCCACTTTGGCGGTGGCGATGTGAAAAACCGGGACCTACTTAGATTCCGCTCCCTGACGTGTCTATTTGCCAATGCTTGGCATGGCCAGTGGATCCACACCGCTGTCCTGTGACACACTGAAGCAGTGGAAATGACGTTATTTATCCAATTCCTGGCCGACGACAAAATAACGTGTCCGCATGAAAGGGTTGAGCAAACGGCAGTGCGTGTGACGCAAGAGTTTTGACACTGGCCGACATTAAAATTACACAGGGGTGTACACCTGCCGCTTGGATCATCAATACATCATTTTAATTCCTTTTCTCTGTTCATAGAGCTTTCCAACATATGAGCCTGGAATTCCAACGTTTGTAAATGGACACATCTCAGCCTATTAATGGGTTGAGGCCGATTGCCACTGGTCAGTCTTAAAGAGGGTGTGGTTTGAGGAGTAAACGGCATGAAGTGCGTGCACAGTCCTCCTGGCCATTTTTAGAAAGTCTTACAGAAGGGAGTAAAGACTTGAACAACAAATTGAACATGAATACCACGCAGGGAGCATTGCCATCTCTCCACCCACGCAGCGTCGGACACCATGTTCTATTCCATCATTTTCCCCCCCCCTCCTCGCTCCCCCCTCCCGTCTCTCACAATGGTTTCTAATTTTCAGTTGTCACTGAGAAGCCACAAATTGATTGTCATCTTGCATGACCGGACATTTCCTCCCGTGTGTGACTTTGTTCCCCAGAGAAATACCTCTGTCCACTTGGATCATCAAAAAACGTAATGGCCTTTCTCTTTCATGACTGTCCCCCAGTTAATATTTTATCCTGTTCATCAATTTCCCTTGTTCATAAATTTCCCCTCTGTTAATAATTTGATTCCTGTTCAACAATTTATTCCTGTTCATCAATTCCCCCTGTTCATCAGTTCCTGTCTGGCCCGATAACCTGTCCTTTAAGCAACGTTACTTGACCTCGAATCTCCCCGCCTGCCCTGACCTGTTTGCCTGACCTTTGACTACGAGTTCTTTCTTACGGAATCGGTACCTCGCTGCGCCTCGGCTGCCAACCGCAAGCCTAGTCCCGCGCCAGGGGTCGCGACTGGTAGGACTCCACGCCTGCAGAAAAACCATTCTGGCCGTTGCGGCGGGCTCTTGGTGAAAACCGGGACCTACATAGACCTCCCCGCCCCTGGCGTGGCCACGCAACACCACTTGCGTGGTCCAGAGGAGCCACTGCCCGTGACGTATACAGTGGCAGAATTGAATGCCAAGTTTCCTGCCTTCTTTTGAATGGTACAGAGTACCGCCACTTGAAAAGGGAGGGACTGCAGAACCTTCAACTTGTACAGGAGCACGAACATCTTCTACACTGTAGGGATGGCTAGACGCATACAGCTGTAATCTTGGCAAATCGTTTTTTGGTGAACGACTGCTGGCATCATGAATGCCGAGGAGCGCAGAGTATCTGGACCGTCAGATGATTTAATAGACAGTGAGTTGTCTTCGGCAGAGGTGGTGAAGCCTTTAACTGCCTAAATGGAGGCGTGCCCACTGGGTGTCTGCATGTCTGTATGGGGACAGGATGGACCACCACAATTGAACACGCATGGTGTACATAGCTGATGTTGAGATGGCAGGCCGGAGCAAAGAAATGTCCTGGTCACCCTTTTACTTTTCTGCACCACAGATTCTACATCTTGTAAGTTTCCGCCTCCTCTGGTGTCTGTCAAAAAACTGGCACACCGCCAAGTAGGATGATTTTAACCACGAAAGCTCCGCACTGACTGACTGTTACAAGCTTCTCACCTGGTTGATCCCCTGTGACCGCTACTTTCCTGGGACCTGCAATGTGGGTGAGGACCTAAATCGTGGCCGTTATTGTGCTCCCAACCTCGCCCTGCTGCCACCCTGCTGACTCCCGGCCACACTACCTACGTGAATTGGCTGCACCGACTGCCTACACTCAAGCCTCCGCCTCTTCTCCCAATGAAAATATCGAAGCCCTTGTAACCTGTTGGTCTGGGTCACCTCATAGCGACATTTGGCTTTCAATTTAAGCTGATACACCCAACTTTTACATCGTCCGGCCAGACATTAACTCGTCTACTGTCCAAGATGCCCAGAATGTCGTCCAAATCCTCCTTCTTCTCCTCCCATCTTCTAAAACTTAATGTATGAAAAACGAATGCTGCCAGGGCAGGGACAATGGGATATTCTAGGGTACCGTAGGGCGCCACTTCAACCCAGGGAGACAAAGGGGCACAAGGAGGCATGGCGTGGCTAGAATATTCCATTTGGGGGCACTTTATGCCTGTTTATCTAGTGGCACATTACCTTGTCCAAGCCTTCATGCTTCATCTGCACCCAAAGTTGATCGGCTACATCGATAAGTGTTTTCCTGTCCCCGCCGTCACATCAACGTTATCGCTGATAAACCAAAGACAGGACGCACCACAACATAACCCCCCATTGCAACATCTCCTCATCACTTTAATTGCCCACTAATTTCTGGAATAAGCCAGCAGATTCTTCCCCACCTCTTTAGCTGTCCCCACTTGTCCTCAAATAGATGTTCCATCACTGTATATTTGCGCAGAGGCCGCAGCACGATAGTATTCTCTTTCTGTGGGAAGCGAACATGACAGAGGTGGGTTGAGGACAGGTGAGAAAGCCCTTCACCTGCTCCCGTGCCTGCCAACATGGTTTGGGGTTGTGTGTGACAAACCACTGACTCATGGCTGGGGTTTTGTCAGATTGTGTCCATCTGGGAAAAAGAGTATGACTAGTATGTGGTCAACATATGGCCGGTAGATGACACCGGATGCTGTTTCCTCCGAGGTGACTCTTGCTGTGAGCGTCCCCTCACTGTCCGCAATCTGTGGCGGCCCTCGAAACTACCTATTTGTTCTTTTCGCTATGGTTATAATCATAGCCCTCAGCTTGTTTAATTTCCAGCTGGCACTGCCCTACTTTTATCAACGCGTTCCACATAAGTTATATGGTCAGTTTTTCCCCAGTAAGTGCCTAGGGAGATTTTAAGAGTGAAGCGATATCTAAGAGTGCGTCTGTCCAAGTGCCAGTCATCTAAAACACAGCATTGATGAAGAGCAAACCACGCTCCCTCTGCATATATAAGCATGGCACAATGTTTTCAACAACACCTACAGGCTCTCTGCAACCAGAAATAGCTGTTTTTTAACGCGATTCAATCACCAAATTAATTTTGGGACAATGAAAAGAATTTTGGCGAAAATTTGGCTATAACGGCGAACTGAATTTTTGAGAAATTCGCCCAACTCCTAATAAAGAAGAAGCAAAGCTTAACCTTTGCAGTGATATCATGTTTTCCCATCGTTATCCTGGTCTAAGACCACAACAAAGCTATACATGATTCCATTAAAAGTTGAATATCCCTATCAATGAATCGAAGCTGTGTAGCTCTATAAAGGAAACAGGTTTTTGTCAATAACAAATTGAAAGATAATTACGTTGTGCCAAATGGTGGCTGGAACCGACTAGCGGAACGGCCCTTCTAGACCTAATATTCACGAATAGACCTGCCAGAGTAACAACGGTTCAGGTTGAGGGGCACCTCGGGAATAGTGACCATAATAGAATAATATTTCCATTTATCCTCAATAGAGTATTTGTCAAGCGACCACAAAAACACTGAATTTAAGGCAGGCTAATTTATTCTCTTAGGGAGGCCCTAAACCGTAATTACTGGGACAAAGTGTTTAAAATATGGGGAAAAAACTAAAATAAAGGGGTATTTTTTAAAAAAATCCCAGGAACCCCTTTTGAGGGGGGTTCAAAAACCCAAAAAAAATAAAAAAATTAAAACAGGAAAAACCCCCAAATTGGTAAAAAGGGAGTTAAAAGGGGTTAAAAAAAAATCCCTTTTCCCCCTAAAAAAAGGGGGGTTGGGGGCCCTTATAGGGGAAAAATAAAGTTTAAAATAAAGAAAAAAGCAAAAACCTTTTGGGCCCCCAAAAAATTTGCCCTTTAAATCAAACCCCAACCCCCCAAAATATTTGTAACCCCCAAAATGAAAAAAATTGCCCAAAATGGGGGGGGCCCCCCCATTTTTGGGTCTGGGGGCCCTTGGACCCCTCCCCAAAAACCCCAAAAAACACCCCATTTTTTAACCCGGGAAGCCCCCCCTGTTGAACCCGGAATGTGGGTTAAAACCCCCCTTAAAAAATTTCTTGTCTAACCCAGGGAAAAAGTGCAGCTCCCTCCCTTAAAAAAAAATTAAAAAAAAGAAAATCCCCCGGGCCAATGGCAACACCCCACGTGTCCCAAGAGAGTTAAATTATGTTTATAGAAAGGGCCCCCCAATTTTTAATATTTATGGACTGTCTAATAACGGGGTATGTCCCCCAAAAGGGTTGGCATAGCAAAAGTGGTGCCCAAAATTTTAAAAAGGGGTCAATTGATTTCCCGGAAAATAAAGGCTGTAAGCTTAAAACCCCTTTTGAATTTAAAATTTTTGAAGGTTTTTTTCAGAGATGCAAACCTTGGGGTTTTTCTCACTGAAAATTAAAAAAAAACCCCGTTCCAGCACGGGTTTTTTAAGGAAACGGTCCTGTCAGGGCTAATCTCATCACTTCAAAGAGGAAGTCAGTGCTAGAGGGTGAGGTGGGCACGGGGTGTTTTAAAAACCGATTTTTCCCAAAAACAAATTTTAAATGGGCCACAAAAAAGGGGTAAAAAAAAAGGAAAGCTTTTGGGCTTTGGGGGAAAAAGTGGGCATTTTGGGAAGAAACTGGCACCTGATAGAAAAAAAGTTATAACATAACGGACACCACCTCAGACTTGTCTCTGCAGTTAACAGTATGGGTACCACACGGTTCAGTAATGGCCCTAACCTCTTTTTACCATATTCCAATTAATGATCTATCCACATGTAATACCCATTAGAATATCTGCTCTTAGCAGACATACAAAGCCTGTAAAAGTAATCAACACAATAGAGGAAAATATATTGTAATACCAAATGTATCTGGATAATTTTGCGGCCAGGGCAGGGAAATGGCATAAAGGTTTCACCACAGTATAAAATGCCAGGTTATCGCAGCATATTAGAAGCGAAATCCATTCCAATATACCCCTTTATCCCATTGACAACCACCCATGGTACCTCCTTTGACAAGGTCGCCTCCAATTCCACCATTAAGGACCGACCTCAACAATTTACGCAGCCCGTGTCAGGCAGCAGAGCCAAAGCCAAAAGGAATCAATTTTTGCATAAAACGGGGCATCGCTGCACATAGAGACATTAAATCTCCATAAAACAAGACAGCTAGTTAGACCAACACCTTACAAGAAGTGATCCAGAATTTATGTCCCCATAGCCAGACCTGCCATACACTCCTAAACCCAGGACCCCCTGCTGGCCACCAAATAACCCCTTCACTCGTCGATGCCACCATCCCCCCGATACTAAATTCACAAAATGGTTATTTACGAAACACGCCGAATCAGGCAACGTGGGTGTTCCCACCTCCCAAGATAAACCCACCATCCCCGGACCACTCTCGTCTCACACCCCAGAATAATACAACCCCTTGCAACACTAGCACTAAGGTTGGCATCCAATACTTCCGCAATTCGGAGAAAACGCAATTAATCTCCAACAACATATACAGTGGAATCTTACAGTAAATCAGTTGAGACTAATGAACTTCCTCAGCCCTAGGACTGGACATGGTGAAATTTCCATAACCGAGTTCAAACAGGGTTTTGATGCATTTCTGGATCGATAATACATAAAACCAGTTAAAAAGTGTCACACGGGAAACAGGGAGAGGGGTCATTGATCCCAGTGAATTTTCCGTTGAATTGGCCATAATTGGAGTAAAACCAGCCGGTACATAAAAAATTCCCAACACACTGCGGACAAATGGCATATCAACCACATTCTGGGGGGTAAATTAGCCCTTCCTCTGGATCACCCCCATTAGGTGGCTCCACAACAGGCTGAACTATATGGACGATCCATGTCTTATAGTTTAGCCTATACCAACCCATAGAAAAAATAAGCACCAAAGTTCATATCTGTAAAATAGACATGGCCCGATAGTAGATGGGTCTGACACCTACATCCTTACCGCTGGTCTTTTCAAAACATTACAAATGATTAGACAGCAAACTGCAACACCTCTTGCGAATGACTTTATAGTCTCTTTCCTAAGGCCTGCAGCAGTAGCACACCTTTGGTAGCATGCCTGTGGGCTGATAGTGTCCCTCGCCATCCACATACAGTTCTTCCGTGCTATTCAGATTTAATGCCGGTGAGACGATGGTTGCTTTAACAGATTTTTTTAACAATTTTTTTCCATAGAGCCAGGCGACAATAATTGCAGTTCCAAAAAAGCTCAAGCTGTTTTCTCCTGGTACAATATTTTTTCTCTTTCTCTGAGAAAGTGTGGACAGGAGCCTTCCACTCTCTCCACACATTATATCTCTGTGTCTTCCTGTACTGGGATTCACAAGTTTGCATCAAGGGTGGTATTCTGAAGAACTTACCCAACATTTCTTACTAAAACAAGACCAAACTATTCTCACTGTGTCTCTTCCCTCTCCTAATGCTCTTATAAAACTGACTCCTCCTCTGGCATCTTTCAAGGCCCTCCACCAGCTCCAGCCTTACATAGACACCACACTGTCTCCAGCCTCAATATCTCGACGGCCTCAATATACCCCAGCTTCTCTGAGATATTCTCCACCTCTGATATCTTTCAAACTGCTAATTCACTAACACCAACATCTACCATATTTATCTTCTCCTGTGGCAACCTACTGTCTCCTCCTTTTCCTTTCAGGTCTTTATTAAATAACCACCCTAGAGGAAAGTCCAAAAGTAAACTAAGACTGAAGAGGCACAGTGCTCATTCAAGTATCACTGCTCTTTCCTCCAGCAGTGTTCATAAAAGGTCTGAAGTCTGATAAAAGGTTTGCCACTTAGTAGACATCCGACATGATATTCCATAAATGTATCTTAAGTATATGTGTCACTTCTGTCCCAAAACCCTAAATACACTCGTTATACCAATTCCAGAGATAACCTCCTGCATAGCGTATTTAAGCACGTAAATAGCCACTAGTTAGGCTAGGTCTGCACAGCATATGACAAATCCAATGGCACTTTGACATTGCTGGATCTGGGCAGGACCATGGTTTTTGTTGCGGATTTGCGCAAAAGCCATGGTTGGTTTTAGAGGGCTAACTGCAAATCTGAGCAGAATTCGGCAGAATATACAGTATGTTGCGGATGGTAAAAACCTGTGCTGTATAGACTACAGCATGGAATTTTCATTGCTGTGTATGCAGCACAGTTTACTGTCGGATTTTCAGCAGTTTCAAATACTAAAATCGCTGAAAACCTGAAAGCACCTGTGCTGTGTAGAAATAGTCTTAGGAATCCAGTGAGCCTGCTTAGGGCAGTAAGTGCATAGATAATGATCTTACTTCTTAGGTGCTATCTGGAAAGCATGTTATAGTGCATTAGGTGCATACATAGTTGCTATTCTACAGCGCCATCTCATCATTCAGTGCATCAGGTGCGTTATATGTATTTCTCTAACAGTGGGTATCACATAGCTTATACTGTATACTAGATGCTGTATCAGCACCTAGACTATGTACCAGACACTAAATAACTTTGTCAGCATCTGGAGAGCCTGCAGTAGTGCATTAGGCTCATAGATAGCTACTATCCTTGCAGAACAATCTCACCGCTCAGTACATCAGGCACTTCACGTATATTTTTCTAATCCAGTCTGTTAATGCAAACAATATTAGTGTATTTAAAGCTGCTGGCACAGTTAAACAACCAGGCCCATATCAGCCATGTTACGGTAGTAATTGTTATGAGCAGCATCTATACTGATACATGGATGTATGCAAGGCTTATGGAATGGTGTTACTTTCTTTGTAGGTCTACACCTGATTTTTAACCCTTCTTTTGTGAAACTTAAAAAAACTTAATTTTTGCACTGTTTTTACCCTACAGATACTAGTGTAGAAGCTTGGCAATTTACGTCTTCTGGTGACCTGTTTTAAATTAATAGTATTATTGCCCTACTATACTAGAGCGGTCAATCAATTATCAAATGTCTTTGAGACTAGGAGGACAGCAATAGATCCCTAAAACTTGTTCTGCAAGCCAAGGCTATTAGGCTACCTGTGCTGTATACATAACTTCCAACACTTTAGTTGAGAAAAGCATATACTTTTTGACTTTTGTCCTCCTCCAGTTTGTATCCACTTCTGCTCACCTTGCAGAATGAGAGTCCAGATACCCTGTTCACCTGTTAGGTGAGAATCTCATAGGTGGACCTGCACCTCTCATACATTTTTAGCAAGTATCCTTTGCAAAGGTGGGTACAAACACAATCCAATATAAGCAGCACACTAAAAAAAATATCAAAAGGCACATAAGGAAAATTTTGGAAAGCATTACGTTTCTCATAAAAAATGGGAAACCCTTTTTAAAATTCTAAGTTCAAGGCCCCTTAAGCCCCCCCCTCCCAACACAAAGGGGGCCTTAAAAAGGGGAACCACACTAAACATTACCTCTTTTTTAAAAGGGGCTGTTTCAGACCCCCCACATTTCAGGGATTTAAGGGCTCAAGCTACCAAATGTCCCCGCGGAAATTTGGGTTTATTTTTTTTAAAAAACTGCCACACCAGTGTTCACCTAAGCTAATTTTTTCAAATAAGAAGTTTTTGAAAAAACGACCAAATATTGTTTGTAGAAATGTTTGTATGGGGGGGGTAGCGCCCCCCCCTTTTGGGTTTTTTGCACTGCGCCCACCTGTTTTTTGGGTTTTTTAAATTTAATCAGAGGGACCTTGTAGCTGGACCTTTACTCCCTGAATTTTTGGGTCCCGAACAGCCATAAAAGAGGTTTAAAATTACATAAGTTCCCACCTGTATTTTTGGGGCCCTTTGCTGATTGGGAGGGGGGCTTAAGCAATTTTTTATAAAAAAAAAAGTAAAAAAATAACCTTCCCAAAAAATTTTTCCAAATTTTTTTCCTTTTTTTTTTAATAGGGGAAAAATTTTTTAAATTTGGCCCCCTATTTCCCTTTTTTTTTTCCAAAAAATTTTTTTTCCCGGGTTGCAGACCAAAAAATTGTTTTCCCAGCCAAAGGTGGGTCAGACATTTAAAGCCCCCTTTCAGAACTAAATGTGGCCCCTCATACTTCAACAGCCAAAGAGGGAAGAGTAAAATGCTTACTGATCACCACTATGTGGGCTTTATAAAACTCTTACTAATTTCATTGATGGGCGTCAAACTATAAGGAAACTATGGAAATGTCTAGTATGGTTCTTTAGAAGTAAACTAGTAGGTTTTAAGGAAGTGAAATATGGAGATCTGCCCTTTGCAGCATGCAGATTGCTTTTAGTTTTTTTGGGAATTTCCCGAATATAAATTGTCTTTTCATGTATAAACCATCCTTTCTCTTTGCAGGTTGGCTGATTAAACCCCTTTGGGAAATTCAAAAACCCAAAAGCAGAGATAGATGAAGGAATGAGACACTTCTGAGACAGATACTGCATGAGACTTGTAGTTGAAAATTTGGGGGCCCAAAAAGGCCTGACCAAAAACTAAAAGGATTTATGAATTTTGAAATGGGGCCCCCCCACTTGTCTTAAGGGGGGTAAAGTGAAAATAGTGGGGGAATTTGGGACCCCTTTAACCCAAAAACCAAAAGGGGTTTCCTCTAACTAATGTAGTCCCTTTTTTTCCCCAGAAGAAAACCCCCAAAAAAACTGAGCTCAGGAGAAAAGGTTTTGGGAACCCTGTTTGGAAAACCTTTTTTGATTAAAGGGAACACTTTTCCCCTGAATGAGGGGGTCTAAAACCTGGAATTCAGCTAGTGGGCCCCTGCAAAACTATTTGCTTTTCTCTAATATTTCCCGAAAGAAAAATGAACCCAGAAAATAAATTTGGCTTGGGGGCGGGGTAAAAACCTTGGGCATTTTAAAGTTTAACCTTCCCCTGGCCCAAAAAAACTGGTTTCAAATTGCCATACTTTGCTACCTTTAGGAAAATTTTTTAATATTGGCCCCCTACCCGGGGATTAAAAGGAAAAATGACCCGTGCAGGTGTAAACCGGGGGGCGCAAAAAAAACCCATAGTCAACCCCAACTTTAAAAAAACAATCAAAGAAAAAACTTTGGACTTTTTGAGGAAACATGACCCT
>JAODAL010075240.1:0-14073 GCA_025379985.1 Phyllomedusa bahiana
TTGGTCTGCTTACTTTCCCCCAAAGTCACGGGGAAAAACAACATACGAGGACAGATAGAGTCCCAAGTGCGTAGCGGCAGCAGCGGAAAGGTGGGGGAAGCCAATGGGTGACCTCTGGCAATCTTTTTTTTACCCCCCCACAAGCGAAAATGCAGGGCCCACATAAACACACAGAGTCAGTTTAAAGATAGGTGCACGACTACTGGTTAAACCCCCGATGTTTTTGCATGTTTTCCGGCCCCCCATTAGACTTTGGGTATCAAAATGGGAGAATGGCCCGGGTGGCTCGACGCCATAGAGGTTTGCCCCTGCCAGACCCAGGTCTATTGAGCAATTTTCAGCACAGTGGAGGTGTCTTCAGAAAAACGATCCGGTTTCCCCACGATAATGTGGATGTTTGGACTTTCATCAAGATGAATCAGGCGGGGACTTGATGTTTTTGGGGGCCCCAAATTGCCGAGGTACCGATTTTTGCCGGGCTACTTCCTTTTTTTCAAACAGAAAAGGGGCCCCTTTAAAAATTTTTTTAAAAATATATTTCTTACTGCAATTTTTTTTTTTCTTTTCCCCTTTTATTCTTTTTGCTTGGGAATGAAAAAAACAGCAAAGGGTTTCAGAACACCGTATTCCATTTAACTTTATCTTAAAAAATTTTCGCATTGCAAAAGGTTTGAGGGCATGTTGTTGAGTACAGTTAATTATGGGCCTTTGGGGCAAAAAGGGCTTTTTAATGGGTTTTCTCCCTACAATTTTTAAAGTGGGGTGAGAGTCTTTTTAAATTTTTTGGGTCAAGGGTGTTTTAATCAGAATAACAGGTCCTTTTAAAAAAAAATGTGGTTTTTTAAAAGCATTTTTCTTACAATTTTAAAGTGGGTAAGGGGCATTTTAAATTTTTTTTGGGGCATTTTGCTTTGAAATGCAGCAAAACAAGTCCTTTTAAAAAAAAGTTTTTTTAAAGACATTTGTTCTTCCCCAAATTTTCAAAAAGTGGCTAGGGTCTTTTTTAATTTTTGGGGGTTTTGCTTGAATGCAGTATACTAAGGTCCCTTTTTAAAAATGTTGTTTCTAACAGAATTTTTTTTCACAATTGTCAAAAAAGGCTAAAAGGTCTATGGCTTTGAATTTTTGGGGGCTATTTGCTGTGAACATGCAGGCTTTTAACTTCAGGTCCTATTTCTAAATAATGTTGTTTATAACGACAATTTGTTTTCACAATTGTCCAACGTGGCTCAAGGGTCATTGGCTATGAATTTTTGGGGGCATTTGCTGTGACATGCAGCTATACTACAGGTCCTATTCAATAAATGTGTTTCTAACAGTCATTTGTTCTTCACAATTGTAAAGAGTGGCTCAAGGGTGATGGTGCTTGTCAGAAACAGGAATAGGTAGGACACTTTAATGGACACATTTGCAAAATGACTTGTTTTTGCAAGATCTTTAAACATAGCTTCAATCTGTATTGAGACAACACACTTATACAATGAAAAAAAAGAGTGAAAACAAAGGACATGGTGGGATTCCAATCCTATTTTAAAAAATGTGTTTTCTCGAATTAAATACTAAAAAAACTTGCAAGTAACAAAATAGCTGGTAAAAAATATATCCCTGATTGTACAAGGGAAGGTACAGGGAAAACTTGACCAGTGTAGGTTATTCAGAAGGACATTGGAGTATGGAGCAGGGACAGAGAACAAAGTACAGAGACAAATTTCCTCCAGCCGTTGAGTTTAAAATGATTGAAAAAGTAATGCAAAGCAAAAGGGACTGGGTGTAACAGTGGTGAGCGTTAAACAACAGTTGTTACAGTGATAGCTCAATTGGTCGCACTATACGAGGGGCAAGCGTCTAACCAGGTCTTGACTGTGTTCTGAGGACAGGTGGAGTTCTCACACTTCGCTTCCGCACACTGCTTCAGCACGACAGTTTTTGTGCTGCGTCATCAGGGGCATTTTAAAACCTGTGTGTTATAGATGCGGACGCCAGCCTGCCCTCTCACCGCACCCACTGTAAACACATGGCCCTGGGTAATGCTGTGGCCACAAGCAGTTCTAGTCAAATGTCCAATTCAACTAAAATGGTGGTTGAAAGACTCCCTTTTTCTTGGCACTTTTTAAAAATGTGGGTCAGACAGGTTTAATGGTCATTCTGCGGTACAGGACAGATTATAGTTAGTGTCCAGTTCAACTAAAATGGTGGTGAAGACTCACTTTTGGCGGCACTTTTTAAAATCTGGGGGTCCATGGCAGGTTTGGGGATCATGCTGGTTCCAGGACAGGGATATTCAATGTCAAAGTTCACAGCAACCATGATGGTTCAAAACCATACTGCCTTCTGGAACTTTTTAATTTGTGGGTGATGCAGGTTTATGGTCATGCTGTGGTACAAGACAGGATTGCTTTGGTTGCTAGTGAATGGTCTGTGACGTTTTTTTGTGACTTTTATAACCTAAGTGCTGTTGCTAAGATGTAGCACGTTAGCCATTTGACTGTTGTGGATGTTATAATTTTCAGCTTCTCCAGCCTTGTGTGGGCTGTAATATTGATGGGTTGTTGCTCTCCCATCAGGGACTTTATGGTATCGCTCATTATCGATGATCACTATCGAAACAACCTTATCGTTATAGCGGCTCCGAACTACTCGACTATCGATCGATCTCGATGCCAACGCAATCGTCAACACTAGTGAAAGAGCGTTATTAATGTAAGAAATCTGTGAATATGTGGAAGAGCTTGGACTGAGGAGCTCGGTCACAGCAGGAACTGTAGAAGAGTTTTTCAAGAAAGGACTCTAGATACATGATACCTTACTGGAACTAAAGAATATTAATAGTTTGTAGCATTAAATTCTGGTTCTGGCTGGTGGAGGCCTCGGAGGTCAGAGATTTACGTCTCCACTGGAGCAGATTGGTTCATGCCTTGTGGGTTTCAGGGCATCTCACCAGTGGTGAGGATGGGCATATGTCTTGTCTCTCTCCATCATCCACATTTTCCACACCCTTGGGTTGAAATTGAGACACGTGTCTTCTTTCAACCGTACTAACTATGTAACTCTGAAATAAAGCAAAATCAGAACAGCAACATATTTTGTAATAGCCTTTATTTTGCTTTGCCTACATGTTTAAAGCTAATTAATGAGATGGAAATATCCCTTTAACATAGAACTGATTGAAAATCAATTCATAATAATAAAAAACTATGCACACAGACAATATAAAATCATTAACCTCTTACCACCACAGCCAGTTTTGGCCTTTCTGACAGAGCCCCATTTTTTAAATCTGACAAGTGTCACTTTAGGTGAGAATAACTTTATGACACTTTAACCTACATGTGATTCAGAGAATGTTTTCTCCGGACACATTGAGCTTTAAGTTAGTAAGAAATTTTGATCCAAAAAGTCCTTGTTTATTTGTGAAAAATATCAAAGTATCATGAACAATTTACCATTTTAAAACAAGTATCTACCATATGTCTACTGTAGGTTGGCATCATTTTTAAATGTCTTTTTTATGACACTAGGGGGCTTAGAAATGTAGTAGTAATTTTCACATTTTCAAGAACTGGACCAGTCCAGTTCTGACATGGCTTTGATTAGCCTGTATGTTAGATACCCCCATAAATGACTTAATCTAAGAAACTAGACCCCTTAAAGTATTTAGGAAGTTTACTAACCCAGTAGGTGTTTCACAGGAATTGTAGCAAAGTGGAGGTGAAATTTCAAAAGTTCCTTTTTTTGCATGATTTTTCATATTTTTATACATTATTCACTGGAACACAGTAGATGTGACCAGGGAAATGCAACTTAAAGGGAACCTGTCACATAGGTTATGCCCCCCTTGCTGAGGGCAGCACAAGCTAGTGACAGACCTGCTGTTTGCAGCGCTGTGCTCCTTATTCTGTAAGCCGTTTTAGAGCATTTACCCCTCAAATCTTATTCATGAGCAGCTGTTAGCCCTGCCCACCAAAGGCTAGCCCCGCCCACTGACAGTTATTCACATGTTTCTACCTATTCAAAGTAATGTTTATCAGTTGAGGTGGGCAGGGCTAGCTCCAGGTGGGCGGGGTTTGAAAAAAACTGCCTCTTTGAATGACTCTTCGAATGACTCTTCTGGCTGAAAACTGCAGATTGGAGCATTAAATACATGAAAACTAAAGCACCTTACAGAATATGGGACACAGCGCTGGAAACTGCAGGTCTGATAATAGCTTGTGCTGCCCTCAGCAAGGGGGCATAATCTATGTGACAGGTTCTCTTAAATATCGATTTTTCCCAATTCTACCATTTTAGAGATATCCTCATAAAATCATAAAGAAAATGAGACCCCAGAGTCCAGTAGGTGCTCTTCCTACTCTGAGTTTTGTGGCTGAGCCAAATAGCGCACGCTTAGCTTACTCCATATGTGGCAGTTTACAGCTGCTAGTTACAGCCGGGACCTGCCGCTAGCAGCTGGGATTGTAGATAGCTTTGATCCCAGCATTCTAACCCCTAAGATGCAGAGGTAATTATCAAGGTCTCCATGACTGCTCTCTTACTATACCTATCACATTCTGCCTGTGGCAGGGTATAATATGAGGATTATTATTGTTTGCTCTTCTGCAATATATTAATATTGCAGAATAGTGTGCAAGGGATCATGCTCAAATACCATAGAGGAGTAAAAATACAAATTGAAAAAGGTGGTTAACAATTTTAAAAATACAATTTAAAATTTTAAAACAGTCCTCTGGGTAGTATACACATAAAAACAAAAACATAACTGGTATCATCATGTTGACAAATGAGCATTCTCTTCAAATATGACCATATTTACTATTTTGCCATAGGCAAACTTAAACTCTATCAGTTTTCAAGCACTTAACTTTTATGATGTATAACACCTCGATACACACTATTTAAAAACCTGATTTCTAACCTCTCAATTTGTCCCTTTCTCATTGTGAAGGAATAACTCCTTTTCTATTATCAAGTCTGGTGGAACACCACCTAATTAGCAGGGAACCCTATACATACAGTGATTTGCTAACTCCAAAAAGGAATCCAAAACATCTTACTTGGGCAGTCATCCTTAATCTGATGGGCATGAAACATGTAAGGTTTCCTTGTGAGACCCTCTGCAGCGGGTAACACAGTAGAAAGAGGTAGGAAATCACAAATTAAAATGTCATGCCTGACCTCCCCACATGTTTCACAGCTAACTGGCTTCATCAGGGATGAAGAGGTCCGGTCCCATGTGGTCTAGCTCATTTCCATTTATTTTGATCTTAGGTACACACCCTATCAGATGCTAAACCAATTGGCCACCAGAGATTTTCAACAATACTAATTCCCCCCTTTTCTCCCCTCATGCATACTGATACTATTTCTTTCTGCCTGCGTTCTTATAAACAACATTCCTCAAGCAAATTAAAACCATCTCCATAACGGGTTTTCCGCCCTATCTTACCATGCCGCCCGCGCCCTGTACCAATGGACATTTCTGCCCTAACTGTGACGGACTTCCATCCAACTTCTCTCACATTATTGCGTCTGCGCGGCTCACCTAGAACGAACTAAGCGGAATAGGTATTACATTTTACAGATCTTGAAAATTACAGATCGAAAGTGAAGGAGACCCCATAATTTTAGATATACCCTTGACTAATTTGAAACCAAAATCTAGGAATACACCTCCAATATCACAATACAATTTGTTGGATACGTTTGTGGAAGTAGTAACGCAAGATCTAAAGAAACTAGCACTTAGACGACAACCATCCTCTTTAAATTTAAAATGGGATGAACAATTAGCTATTGCAGAATTACAGTCTAACAAGGAGATAGTAATCAAACCCAGTGATAAGGGTGGGAATATTGTTATCTTAAATAAAAGGGACTATAGAGCAATGGTTAAGAGAATGCTTGATGATTCAAAAACATAACAGAGGCTTCCAAAATATCCCACCAACAAGTGTTTGAAGGAATTAAAAAGGATTTTGAACCTGGGAAGAGAAAAAATTAATTACTGGGGGATAAGAGAAAACTTATTTTAAAAATGTGAATCCTACCATTGCTACCTTTTATCACCAAAAGTGCATAAAGAGGTTGTGCCAATACCAGGAAGACCGATGGTCTCAGGTAGAAATAATTTAACACAAGGACCCAGCACTTATGTTGACCGTATACTGATGCCCTTTGTCGCTGGCCTCCCTTCGTATCTTAAAGATACGAATGATACTGTGATAAGAATTGACGATCTAATAATGAGTGAAAGTACACTTCTTGCAAGTTTAGACATAGAAGCTCTATATAGTAACATGACAGCCCTGGGCCGAAAGCAATCAATATTTTTTGAAACAAGGGGTCCCAAATCATTGAAATAATGTTTTTGTTTTACAGCTTTTGGGATTTTTTTTTTTGAACATAATTTTTTTTGTTTGTCCCCTTTTTATCACCAGTTTAAAGGGGGAGAGCCATGGCACAGTCTGTGGAAAGCTTTGCAAATTTTATTTTTGGGGTTGGGTGGGAGGATGCTATTGTTTTTTCGAAATTTTAAAATATTCACAGATCGGATTTTATTTTGGGCGCTTATTGATGATATATTGATTTTTTTGGGACGGTATGAAGAATTTTTTTAAGGATTTTGTTCTAGCCCAAACGATAGTGAATTGGGATAAAATTCACCTCTGAAATTATCGAGAAAAATTTAAATTTTTTTGATCTCCAAATTGTGTTGATGAAAACTAGAGAGGGGCGAATTTTTCTAAAAATTCATTCGGTCACTTCCCCAATTTTCCGACAAAAATAAATTTCGGTGAATTCCGGGCACGAATGCATAAAAAAGCAGTATTTCCAGGCTGAACGTTGTGGCCATTTAAATATGCAGGGGAGTTTGGGTTTTGGTCTTAACAATGTTGTGTTTTAGTATGACCGCAGATACTGCCCCCGGGTCTTGAATCGCTTCACTAAAAAATTTCCCCTGGGCACTTAAGAGGGAAAAAACTGACCAAAAACTCAAGCGGGAATGGGGATAAAGCATGCCAGCGAAAGCGGGAAAAAAAAAAGGAGAGCTCAGGGGAACATGTGACGATTGGAGGTGACGGGGGGCCCCCCACAGCGCTGAGGTCAGGCAGGGGCAAAAATGACATTTGGAGGGGGCAAAACACGGGGAAACCCACGAGGGCACAATACTGAGACCCGAGGTACGGGCGGCAGCATATGGGGTCAGGAGTGGCCAATGACTTCGGGAGGCGGCAAAACAGTATTAGGGCACAGAGTGGCCAATGATACTTTTGGGGAGGTCACGACGCACGCATGAGATCGGGCCCGGGGCAAAATGAATTCGGGAGGGGGGCAAAAAAGTATTAGGCCAAAGAGTGGCACAATGATACAGTGTGGAGGACGACAGCAGCAGATGAGATCAGGCAGGGCACAATGACATTCGGGATGCGGCAAAACTATTACCCCACGGGTGGCACAATCACACAGTTAAAACAGGCGGCACATAAGATCGGGCAGTGGCACAATGACCATTCTGGAGTCGGCTAAACGTATTAGGCCACAGGTGGCACAATCACACAGTGTGGGGGGGGGTTACGGGGCGGCAGCAGTATGAATCAGCGGGGCCCCACAATGACATTCTGGAGTGGCAAAACAGGAGGGAAGCCACAGAATGGCACAATGACTAGGCGGAGGTCCGGCGGCAGCAGCATGAGGTTTCGGGGAAATGCAAAAGACACATTTGTGGAGGGACGGCGGGTCACAGCACAGTAGGTCAGAGAGTGGCAAAAGGGACATTCGGGAGGGGGCAAAACAGGAGGAAGCCACAGAGTGGGACAATGACGGGGCGGAGGTCCCCGGGCGGGAAACCCAGATGAGGTGGGAGTGGCACAATGCCCCCGGTAGGACATGGAGCAGCCACGCGAGCATGAGGTCGGGACAGTGGCACAATGACACAGTGTATGCCCAGGGAAAAGCAACGGGATGGGTCATAGGTGGCACAATCCCCAGGGGTTTTTGGGGTGGGTGCAATACCAGTCCCTGGTAAAGTGGTGGTAGGCAGAGGAGAAACTGGCAGCAGATTTTGGGGGCATAGGGGGGGCGGCACAAAATAGTGGCTGGGGCAGGTATTTTGAACCAGACTGACGCCTTGGCATTGGTGGTGGAAATCCGGCCGTCCCGCCTGATTCATTTTTGAAAAGGGGCAGCGTTCCACATTTCCCGGGACAAGGGGTTTTCCCTTGGGGGAAATGAGGCCCCCGCCGCACGGGAACACCCGCTCTGATGCCACACTACTCCCCGGGCGGACGTTTCCCACTGCAAAACTGGCAAAGTTGCGGCCCCACACCAGTTTGGCTGCCCAGTAGTCCAGGGGGATTTTTCTAATGAGGTGGCAAGTGCTTCCAAGTAGGCCACAACCTTTTGGGTTTCAGGGACGTTCCGGGTCCTGCTCCCTCCCTGGCAAATCCCCTCCTCACTAGGGGGTAAAGGAAGTCTCATCAGTGACTCCAGACTTAGGTTACTACTGATGGAGTGGTACTGCTCTCCCCCCCCCCACCCTTCCCCCCCGCGCCGCGGCGAGTATGTGACGTGAGGAACCCCCGGTCAGCCCCTTCAAGGAGGGGACGATCCCCGACAAGGCAGGGGCCCAACTGTTTTCGGAGGACCCCTATAGTATTTAGTTTGTCTTCCTCTCAATAGCTGGGAAAAAGGGCCCCCATTTTGGACCGGTTAGCGGGGGGTCCAATAGGGGGGACCAGAAGTCACCCCCTTCCTGCCGGGATGCGACTATTCGGCTGTCACTAGCCAGGCAAAATAACATGCTGGGGCCATCTGCACAAGGGACCCCGAGGGGCCCCCTGCCCCCATTTCCACTGTTTGCCACGGCTTGGGGGTCATCTGCCTCGCTTCCTCATCCCATCCACCTCCTCCAGTGCTCCTGCTCCACCTCTTTTGTACCTGGGTAGAAAATCCACTCTTTTTCCCAGAAAAGTTCTGCCCCAAATTCCTTTTCCCCCCCCATTTCATCCCCCACCGGACTCAGTGGCCACGAGAGATCGCCAGTCTCCAGTCCCCCCCGACAGATTTTTGCATCTTTTTCCGGGACATGAAGCAGGGAATGACTTTTTCATCCGTAGCCCTGGCGCTGAAAATAACGTGCCCCTCGAAGGGCCCTCAAAACGGCGGGTGTCCGCTGAGCTGCCACTGGGACTAAAAGTTACAAGGGGGAGTATTTCTTCTGCCTGGATCATCAAAAAATTTAATGGCTTTCTTGTTCATACAGTCGTCCAACTGTGCAGGCGGGAATTCCAGCGGGGGGGAAACATCGCATTTCAGAGTGTGTTGGGGAGGCCTTTCTGCCGCTGCAACTCGGGGAGGGGTTTTTCCTGGCTTTGTAGAATGGATAAAGTGAAAGCACTTTCCTGGCCATTTTCAAAATGTTCTGAAGATCGGGGGGAAGGGACTTCGGGAAACCCTTTTTCACAACCGATTGAAAAGTGCGATGCGGGCGCAGGGAAAACCATCCCTCCCCGGTGCAGGCGGAACCATGTTCCCCCCATTGTCCGTCCCATTTTTTCGATTTGCAGTTGGCGCGGAAAAGCCACAATCGTTTCTTTCTGCATGACGCAGAGCAGTTCCCCCCCCCTTGTGATTCGTTTGCCGAGGCAAGCCAGGTGTAGAACTGCGTGACACCGCTGGCCCTACCAGTGGTAGGGAGCGTATTTTGGAGGCTGAGATGGTGGTGATGGTGGAGGAGGAGGGCGGAACATTTGGGGCAGGTGCACAGTTTGAAACGTGGAGGAGAAAGCGGGGTCTCCTGTCCAAGTTGTTGGTGTGCCGGGCAGGAAAACAATTACCAGTGGGGCCGTAAAGGACAGTACTGGCCCCGACCGAAATTACAGCTCCAAAGTCCGCGCTGCCCTGCATTTTAACAAACCCGATAACCAAGGATGACCCCCCTTCTGTTCTCAATTTTGAAGTGCTTATGCCTTTTTGGAAAATAAATTACGGCTTGGAACTCCATCCGGCGGCACAAGCCATTTTTTCTAATGGGCTGAGTCCCCATTTGGAAAAGGGGGGGGAGAAACCAACAACTTGGACAGGAGCACGGTCATGCTGCACTTAGGATGTTTTGGGCGAAAAGTTGTTCTTTGCAATCGCCTCGCTAAAGATGCTGGCGCCATGAGTAGCAGGAAACAGGGGGGCTTGGACGGCAGGTGTCAAAAGAAAACCCCCCCTTCTGCAAGGTGGGGAAACCTTGACTGGCTGCAAGGCGCGGCCAAATGGGCGGTGCTGCTGAGTTGCTGCGGCGGCAGGATGGACCACCCCATCTGAGCCACGTTTTTCCCCGGCCCCCGGGTGGGTAAAAGATGTTTGACGCCCCGGGGCCTGGTCCAAGTTAGCTCCCCCGGGCCACGCTTCACTTTCTGCCCCAATTCTAAAACCCCTTTCGGGTCCCCCGGGTGTCTTTGAAAGAACTGCCACACCGCCGAGATTTGGATTTTAAAATCCAATTTCTCCGCCTGAGTGACTACTGCCGCCGCTGCCTCGCTGAGCCCCCGGGCGCTACTTTCTTTTGGGCCTGCGAAGCGGTTTTTTTAAACCCCTGGCCCCTTGGTCCCGACCTCACACTGCTGCTTCCCCCTTTACCCCCCGGCACACACCCCTTGCTGGCTTCCCTGCTGTGACCCAAGTGACGGCCTCTTTTTCCTGACGATGAGAAGCCCCTTTCCCTCACCCTCCCAAGTCGGTCGCTAATCATTACTATTTGTTTTCATCGTAAAGGTCCCTCATCACGGGGCTTGGGTAGCCGAGGGGTGACCCCTCACAACAGATTCCCATGCCCCTCCCCATCTATACTTTTTCCGCCTACTGCAAAAGCAGGGGGTTTTTGGCCCCCTTTTTTTTGCTGCCAAGTAGCTGCTGCTGCCCTCCCCAAAATTGTTCATCCTCGCTATATAGTGGCCTGACCAGACCCATAGTAGATCCGGGGAGGGAACCGGGTGGGACGAGGGGGGGCTGAGGGAAGGGGAGGGCGCTGCCCCTCCCGGGGCCCTCCAACTAAGGGTTTGTTTAGGTTTCCCCCCGACTCTTGGCTGGGGGGTTTTCAATGCACGGGAAGGAAAGGATACCCAGTCAAAAAATCAAGAACCTTGGGTTTCTGAACAACACACGGCCGCTAATGACGCGGAGTTTTTGCTCTACCGGGGGACCCTGCCGAGCCCCTTTCTGTGCTACGACCGGGCCTGTTCCCCGGAAAGTTTGTGCCATGCCCATTTTGCAGGTGCAGAGCCTGCAAAACCTCTTGTCTGACATCTGTTTGTTCTAAAAATGTACAGGGCACGTTTTATGAGATTCTGTTATGATAAATAACACCCTTTTTTTACTCCAAATGAACCCAGTAACAATTGGGAACCCTTGGTTTAAATTTGGGCCCCCAAAATGGCCAGGAAATATTTTATATGTGCCGTTTAAAAACACGTGTGTTTTTTTTTTAAAAGTAAAAGCAAAACAGGCTTAAATTTAACCCTTTGGACATGAACTAGGGTACAGGAAAAATTTATATATTTTTTGGGGTTGAAAAAAAACGGTTTATTTTTGCAGCCAACCCCGCAAAACAACGCTTAATTAACCCCGGGTGTAATTGCGCCCAAAAATTGGCGCCAAAAAAAAGTAGCTTTTGCGTTTACAATTTCGTGTTTTCTACCACACAAAAGAGATACAGTTGTAATTAACCCTTTTCTTGTGAATTTGGGTACAGGAAAAATTTATATATTTTGGCGTTTAAAAAAGAAGGGTTTTTTTTTCAGCCACCAGAAAACAACGCTTAATTAACCCCCGGGTGTAAAATGGCCCAAAGAATTAGCCCCACAAAATAGTACTTTGTAGCGGTTACAATTGGTGTTTTCTACGCCACCAACAAGAGTACAGTTTAAATTAAACCTTTGCTTTGAATTTGGTACAGGAAAAATTTATATATTTTGGCGTTTTAAAAAAAAACGGGGTTTTTTTGTCAGCACACCCGCAAAACAAAGCTTAATTAACCCCCGGATGAAAAATTTTCAAAGAATTGAGCCGCCAAAATAGTATTTGTGGTGTAAAAACGTGTTTTTTTAGAACAAAAAGAGATACATTTTTTAATTAACCTTTGCTTTTGAATTTAGCTACAGGAAAATTTATAATTTGGCGTTAAAAAGACCTTTATTTTTGTCAGCACACCAGCAAAAAAAAAACCCATTAACCCTGGATTAAAAATTGCGCCCAAAGAATTGGCCGCACAAAAAAAGGCTTTGTGGTGTTACAATTGGGTTTTTCTCGCCAACCCAACAAGTAAAGTTGTTTAACCTTTTTTTTAAAACTACAGGAAAAATGTAAAAAATTTTGGCGTTGAAAAAAGACGGTTTCTTGGGGTCAGCACACCAGCAAAAAAACGCTTAATTAACCCCCCGGATGTAAATTGCGAAAATAGAATTGAGCAGCCAAAAAGAAGTGGTTTTTTGTATTGTAAAAACGCTGTTTCTTTAAATGAATACAACAGGAACTGGCTTAGATCCCACTTGGATATTGAATGTATATGAGCTGCAGTGGACGCACACTGGATTAAGATCCAATACCCCAAAAAAATTAGAAATAGAACATTAAGAGAACAGTCTCTGAGACAAGCTGAGACACCCCACAGAAATCACTATAATAAAAATCAATTCTTCAGTAAACCCTATCAGCCGCGGCAAGCACCTTCCCTGATGAGCACAGTAAGAGGAGTGTGAGCTCCCGGCGTCGCGACCGGACTTATATAGTGCGGGTGACGTCACAGAATCCCGCCGGTCTCTGATTGGCTTCACCTCTGCACATGTAGGGCAGGCTATGCCCTTCTTCCTCCCAGAGTGCTTTGCCCCATGTACCCGCCATGTGCTCGAAAGCCATTTTATAAATCAAAAGCACATTTCGTTCACCCGAAGTACCCAAAGTTTCGACTTTGTTCCAAACCCAAAGTTTTCCTGAAATTCTAAACGAATTCCACTTCGTTAGAATCAATTCGCCCATCTCTAATGAAAACAATCAGATTCAGACAAAAATATTTCGGAAAAATACACTTTTCTAGCTGGCATCCACCTTCGCTAAAAAAAGGGATTCCCATAGGCCAATATCTTAGGGCTCGTAGGAACTGCTCTACCCTTAGAGGCTTTCAATCAAGAATGTATTTAAAATTAAATGCACGATTTCAGGCAAGAGATTATCCCAAAAAATGTTTGAGGAAGGGGGTTTAATAGGGGCTTTGACTTTGACAGAGGACATTTATTTTCAGTAAACAAAAAAAAGAAGGAAAAAACTGATTTAATTCACTGTATTTGGTACCTTTGATGATAGAGCTAACAAAATGAGAGGTATACTTAGAAGACATTGGCACATTGTAAAAAGCAGATCCGTACTCTCTGAGGTGAATTCCAAAATAATCCTAGTGTTTACATATAAAGAAGGGGGAAAAAATCTTAGGGATGAATTTGTGCATAGTCACTTTTAGGGAGATAGTAAGAAAACATGGTTACGTCTCGGTGGTAGGCTCATATCCTTGTGGCAACTGTTCATTTTGTCCCTTTATAAATTTAAAACTAAAGAATTTGTTAATCCCCTTGATAAGAGAAGATTTGAGATAAGACAATTCATCAACTGTAAAACCAGAGGGGGGATTTATGGGGCTATGTGTACCTGCCCAGGGTCTATGAGGGAAAAACCATACAGGAGTTTCGTCGTCAGATCTCTAAACATCTGAGTACTATTAAAACTAGAGGTGAAACTCCCCTAGCGAGACACATTTTGGAGGTACATAATGGTGAAATAGAGATGCTAAAATTTTGAGGTATCTGTGTGAAAAAGCTAGGGGAAAGAAAGGGCGATCTGGATATAGTTTTAATGCAGGAAGAGGCAAGATGGATATATAGACTTAATACATTGAACCCCAAAGGCCTAAATGAAGGCTTTTCATTTTCCACATTATTTAATCCTGCTGATTCCTATAAATTTTTAGAAAATAATATATGTGATAAGTACGTCAGAATATAAAATGGGAATATATGATTATAGGGGGCACCAGAGTTT
>JAODAL010075241.1:0-14073 GCA_025379985.1 Phyllomedusa bahiana
CAATGGGGGTTTGGGAAATTTTTTTTATTTAAATAAGGAAATACAAAATTCTATAAAACCCCCCCTTCTTATTTTTTTACATCAGAAGAGACTGGTTATTTCTGGTTACTTTTCTGCTTCTGATCTTAGATTATCTTGGGTTTAGTAAGTGCCACACTATGATCATCTCTGAACTACTGGATGCCAGATTACAGGAGTATTGTAATACCAATTCATCAGAACTACTACATCAGTACAAAAATAGGATTCTTTTAGAATCTGATTACTCATTGATAATAGCACCTGGAGGACTAGTTACCAGTTGTGACAACTACGACTAGCCTTCACCTAATGGTGCCAGAAACCAAAGTCAACTGACCCCACCAATTCCGATAGGACTGTTTTTAATGTATAAGGGGTGGGCTGGCTACCTCATAATTTTCAGGAGAAGGGTAGGATATGTTGGATTTTTAACATGCTGATCCTTTGTTGCCGGGAGAGATAAGTTGCTATGTGAAGTGTCAGGCTGCGGCTTATCCCCGCTCTCCTGTCATGATGCGCGCCGCGGTCCCCGCTCCCAGCCATGGACGTGTCTGCTGCTGCCATTCTGCCCAACACTCACCTCTCTCCGCTCCTGCTCTGCTCACTATCTAAGTTCCCAGCCAGTGTGCGCGCACCTGTCCTCTAGGGCGCACGCACTGGCTCCTTAAAATTTATAGGGCCAGAACACGCTTGACCCAATCACCTCAAACCTTCTCCTTTATTAGGACACGTCTCCTGCTGACTTCCTTGCCAGTTTGTTAGTGTTCCACGACTAGCATTTACCTTGTGCCCTGTTTATTATGGCTTCCTGGTATTAACCTCTTGGCTTACATTTTTGGACTATTCTCTGTCTGCCGCCTGCCCTGACCTCTCTGCCTGTGACCCAACAATGACTCTGTCTGCTTCCTGGGTACTATGTTGGCACATCTACTGTTACTGTGAGCTGCCACATCAGGGGTAGTGACATTGTAGTTACCCACAGCCAAGTCCTATCTGCCTTCCAATGGACTCTGGTGAATACCGGGGGCTCCTTTCAAACTCAAAGCCGGTGGACCAAATTAATCACGCCATGTAATTTTATTTGGCCTATGAGAGCTCAGACACAGCAAGCAGGGATGGACATGGTCCGGAAACAGACTGACTCTCCACTTTCCCCTGAGGACACAGCCAGCATGTGGCAGAGGAGGTGGCGCCACATGGAGCTAAGCCAAATTTAATCTAACGCTCCAGTATGCACTTCCACACTGGTGTGTTGAGCAAGTTATAGATGGTGGCACAGCTCGGCAGCCCTACCCAGGCCCCCTAGCAACCTTCCAAACCTTTCAATGGCCCTTTGAGGGCAATTATAATGCTGATGTGGCCCTCTGTAGAAATGGGTTTGACACCCCTGCTTTAAACAGTAGTTTGTACTAGATTACTCAATGATGTATGGGTGCCAATCTGACGGCAGAAAAGGGGTATGAATACTTGGCACTGCTTATCCCATGTTTTTTTTCAGATTTTGTGGGAATAACCTTGTTATATATAAGGTGTAATACCTACTGTCCTATTACTTAAGTATAGAGTCTGTCTGGTGGAACAAGGAGTCCCTATGCCTTCAAAAAACACCTCTATCTGATATTGAATTATGAAGATAGTGGGGGATGAATTTTTAGAAACCTAACAGAAAAAACTCTGTATGCCTCTGAGTTATATAGGGTTAAAACAGGGCCCCGTAAACTTCTATGCATAACCTATAGCTTGTAACATAGCAATATAATAGATATGATGGAAAAAGAAACCGTTCCATCAGATCCAATCTCTAACACTATGGTGTTGATGCAGAGAAAGGCAAAAACCCCTATAAAGAAGTGAAGCAGATGTCATTTTCCCTATGCAACAGGAAAAATCCTTTCCCGACTCCAATATGACTATCAGAATAAATCCCTAGATCAACATCCCACAACCTGTAACATATTTTTGAAGAAAGGCATCTAAGCCCTTCTTGAACTTGTCCAGTGAATCCACCCTCACAACCTCTTGTGGCACCGAGTTACATAGTCTCACTGCTCTTACAGTAAATAATCCCCATATGTGATGGTGAAACTTTCTTTGCTTTAGACATAGAGGATGCTCTCTTGTCATGGTTACAGGCCTCAGTATAAAAAGATCATGCAAGAGAGCTCTGTACTGTCCTTTCACATATTTGTACATGGTAATTTAATCACCCCTTAAGCTGCCTTTCTCCCAAGCTAAATAACTCCAAGAAAGGAGCCGTATTATGGCCAAACACATGATATATTGATGTATTGTGTATTTGTGCTGTTTAGTTTCTGGCTTTCTACTTCTTAAACAGAAACAACAGAAACCAAACTCCATGACCCACTTGATAGTAACAGACTGTAACAATGGGTAACAGCAAGGCAAAAGTACTTTTAGCCAGCAGCAATGTAGCAGTATAAATCCATGTGAACAAAGGTCTATTTTGGACCTTTCGGGTCCTCCCAGTCACTATAAATTAAGCACTAGTCATTCACCTGTTAGCTATGACTAAGGGCTAGCAAGAGTCCGAAAAGCGTCAGAGAATGCCTATGTTCACATGGATCTGTACTGCCACATGTTTCTATTGAAGATGTAAAATAAAGCTTGTGCTTTTAACCCACTTTGGATTTCTGCTGTTTAAAAGTACTTTTTCTTTGCTGGATATTGTTAGTGTGATGCAAGTATCACTGAGTCTGTGCACTGAAGCAAGGTGAGCTGTTCTTTTTCCATTTTTTTTCGAATATGCGGTTTCTAATTTGTGACAACAGCTACCTCATGAGCTAGTGGCAAATTGTCAGCAATGACATCTCCACAGGGATAGAAAAGTAAGCACAGAATATATTCATCTTATATTTACTCTCATCATCCACATAAAATGTCTCATGGTCATGGTAGGCTCAAATAGAGCGGCGGTGCTCTTCCTGCAGTGGGTCCTGTAGATATCCCAGCACTTATCAATGTAGCACATCACATGCTCTGTCTTTTGTGCATCAGTGAATATGTAACCTGGAACAACAGTGAAGACAGAATCAGATGTGATCAATTCCTATAATAAACATCCATAGGACAAGGTGTTCACACTGACCTCTGATGGTACTTGCATGGGGTGAGATATTTTCGGTCATGATTTTGGAAAAGCAGTCAACAAGGGAAAGCTTCTTATCTCTGCAACATGACATTAAAATGTATCATATAAAATATAGACAATTCCTGGTCTCCTACCAATAACCAAGTAAATCACCACTGACACAGTGGCCATTAGCAGTGTTTGTAACATAACACCAGAAGGAAGGCGCAAGACAAGGGATTCAACCTGTTCAATGACCATGAACAGAGCACCTTGTCGGGCTCATGTAAGTTCTTGATTTGGAAACACTAAGGGCATGTCCGCACTGCAAGGGTTTTCGGCCGGTTTTTCAGACGGTTTGCGTTTTGCACCCCGTCTGAAAAACCGGCCGAAAATGAGTACAATGGGGCGCTATGGAAAACCCGTGCAGCAGTACCCACTGCACAGGTTTTCCGCCCGGCGGAATTTCCGCCCGCAAAACGTACCTGCACATTCTTCCGTCCGGTTTTCGGACAGAATATGTGCAAGTTAACGGCTCATCGCGGAGAAAAGCCGTCCCTCCCGCGGCATTATACGCCGGACACGACACATTGTAATGCGCCTAAAAATGATACGCTGTGCGCTTCCATAACGTAATGCGCCTATTGAGGCGCATTACATATACTAGTAATAATACATTATGCGCCTCAAGAGGCGCATTACATACACTACCAATGATGCTATGCGCCGCAACTTTGCACAATGCGCCAATTTAGGCGCAATGCGCCTTTTTAGGCGCATTAAGTTTACCTGATGCCAGATTTTTGAGAAAATCGGACTTTCTGGTGCACTTTACACTGATTTAATGCACCTAAAAACTGCTGCGGCGCCACCAATTTTCGCACATGTCGCCTTAAAACTTTACTTCTGTACCTGGGACAGCTGGAGGACAACCGATATCACTGCCATTACAGCTTTCATCTGGATTTTTAAAGGTTTTCTTCAAATCTGGCTAATCCGACTAGTTGTGCACAGTTTTTGGATAACTGTATCTCACTATAACTAGACAGATTTGCTATGGACATTTTTCAGTGTTATCTGTGAGAGTTGGCACACAAGGCTCTATATCGCAGCGGCAATGCAGACACTCCCTACTATGACCAGAAAAAAAAAATGTGTTTTTAAGATCACTTTTTATTTGCAAAATACTTGCCATACAGTATATTATAGCATCAAATAACACATATCTCCCACATACCAGGGAACCTCTCCTGCTCAGTGTAAGCCCCACAGTTCAATACATGAAGTTCCATTAATTATTCCCCAATTTTGATTTCACAAAATGAAAAAAAATTATATTGTAAGTACATTAATGAGAAAAGGGGGTTGAATTCTGCCTCCAGTACTTTTACATGACACTTGATTCACTGGTTGACAACAAGAACATTACATTTCTAACCTCTTCCTAGTATGGTAAGCTTCAGATGCCGAGCCCATGATAGTCTACCCATTTTCCTTTTATCAGGGACACCTCTTTTAAAGGGAACCTGTCACATAGTTTATGCCCCCCTTGCTGAGGGCAGCACAAGCTAGTGTCAGACCTGCTGTTTCCAGCGCTGTGTCCCTTAGTCTGTAAGATGAAGCAGTTTTAGAGCATTTACTCCTCAAAATCTTATTCATGAGCAGGTGTTAGCCCCGCCCACCAAAGGCTAGCCCCGCCCACTGACAGTTATTCACATGTTTCTACCTATTCAAAGTAATAGGTTTGTCAGTTGAGGTGGGCGGGGCTAGCCTCAGATGGGCGGGGTTTGAAAAAAAACTGACACTCTGAAGGACTCTTCGAATGACTCTTCTGGCTGAAAACTGCAGATTTGAGCATTAAATACACGAAAACTACAGCATCTTACAGAATAAGGGACACAGCGCTGGAAACAGCAGGTCTGACACTAGCTTGTTCTGTCCTCAGCCAGGGGGGCAAAAACTATGTGACAGGTTCTCTTTAAGGTAAATTCTCTTTTCCATCAAAATAGTTGAGTTAAAGGAGTTCATGAACCCATTAATTCAGGAGGGTCTGCCTGGATCTAATATTTACTAATTATATGGGGATAGTCACTCGAAAGAAGCCCTGAATATTCTGTTGTAAGACTGGGTTCACATTACGGTAATGTATACATCACAGGTATCCATCAGAGTACCGTGAAATATGCCCCAGCAGATACGCAGTGGCCCCACAGAGGATAATAGAGAAGATGTAGCCCATTGTGGGGTACAATTGCTCTATTTCCCAACGGCGAACGCATTTCCTGCGGGAGTCAATAGCGTAGTAGATTATGCTATTAAGTCCTGTAAAATAAGAGTTTGTGCTGGAAAATAGAGCAAACTTATCCCCGCTGGGCTTCTTCTGCTCTATTATCACCAATGGGGCCCCCGCGATTACGTCGCAGTATCTGAAGAGGTCCATTTTTTTTTTCACGGTACCCTGATGAATACCTGTGGTATACGCATTATTGTAGAGGTAACCAGCTCTAACTCCCGTTAGGATGCAGCGATCAAAGAAAATCCACTCCATAACTTGATGTATGTGTAATCAATTACAAGCAATGCTAGAAGTGATTTCCGTTTTCTTCCAGACGTTCCTGTAACACACTTGACCGCACGTTGGCTGTCACCTCAAGAACCTGCGTCGGGGGTAGTGACCTGGGGGTTCCCTGCCGCGAAACCAAACCTGGTGAAACCCAACCTGGGCTGCTGGTGAATACCAACAGCCCTTTAGACTCCGTTCCCAAATGTAGTGACCAAGAGGATCCACTTCCTGTCTCTAATGAGCCCGTCCCTTACAGCGACATGTCTGAAAACTGGCGCACACTAGACAGTTGTACTTTGCAGTAAGTTAGTGTAGCATCCGTCAGTATGTATGAGAGTGTCTCACAGCACTTTATAAATGTGTCCCGTTGTGAAACACATTTATGCGCTAAAAATGTCGGTGCCAAAATTTGGCTCAGCCTCGCCACTATGAAATTAGTATGGTTTAGTCCGACACTTTTGCACCACATTCTGTCGAGCCACATTCATAAATCTGTCTAATCTTATGAATCTGGCGCGACACGTCCCCTAAGATTTGGCGCATATAGAACTGTGGAGGGTGCCGGATGTGCGCCAGTTTTTGTCAAAAGAGCTTTTTTAAGTACATCGGATAGTGGCATATTTTTTGGGTGCAGCCCCATTAATACAGGATTATAGCTAATTGCTGGGGGTCGCAGAAGAAAAATACTCTGTGATCAGCTTATCTATTGGAGAATCCCTTTAACACTACACCTCTCAGAAGAGGTTCATATGTGAATGTCACCTAAATGGTACAGATGTATTTAAAGGGGGTTTTAAATTGTGCTCCTGTATCTCATTTATACCAATGCAGTAGGCCCCAATCTAGAAAAAAAAGTGATGGTATAGCCCACATTGCTGCCCACAGTAAGGGCTATTATGGGCTTACTGTATGGACAAAACAATCATGTGACTAACACACAGGTCATGTGACCCTGGTATCCAGGTAACAGTAGTGTATGGAGGAGCAGAACTTCTCCAGTATTACTACCTCCAGCATTGTCTTATCATGTGACACCACACAGGTCATGTAACCCTGGTAATCCAAGTAACAGTAGTGTATGGAGGCAGAACTCTCCAGTATTACTACCATCCAGCAGCGTCTTATCATGTGACCACCACACAGGTCATGTGACCCTGGTATCCAGGTAACAGTAGTGTATGAGGAGCAGAACTTCTCCAGTATTACTACCTCCAGCAGTGTCTCCTCATGTGACCACCACCAGGGCCGCCATACAGGGGGTACAACCGGTACTCCCGTATGGGGCCCGGTGGAATAAGGGGGGCCCGCGGCAAGCGGGCCCCCTTATTCCTCACGGCAGAGCGGGGGCACGGCGGCGCGGCCGCCGAACCAGGCTCCGCCTGGCCCACAGTGTGGGCCCCGGAGGCAGTGCCGTCGCTCCCCGGGGGCCCAGCCGCGCATCCGGTCTCTGCACACCCGGGCCCCGCGTCCCGAGCGCCCAGAGACCGGCCCGGTAGCTGGGGACTAATGTCCCCGACTCCCGGGGCTGCGCGGTGTCAGCGGAGCGCAGCGCTACTAGCGCTTTTCTCCGCTGATCTGCCTGGCAGGCTGAATGCATTAGGCCAAAAACGTACACATAGGCTGTATGGACAAAACATTGAACTTTACTTCATTTTTATAAATTGGTGCATAAAAGACATAGTTCATATGACGAACACCTTAGGCAATGAAAAACATATGAAAACGTGGCAGTACTTAGCTGTATAGCTTCTCCTGTTTAGGAGGTGAGTGATAGTCCCATAGTAGACTAGTAGGAGCCGATCATGCTGAGTTGCAGCCCAGTGCCGCCATGCAATGACGCGACGTTTTGGAAGGCACGCCTTCCTTTCTCAAGCTTGAGAAAGGAAGGCGTGCCTTCCTTAACGTCGCGTCTTTGCGATGCGGCACTGGGCTGCAACTCAGCATGATCGGCTCCTACTAGTCTACTATGGGACTATCACTCACCTCCTAAACAGGAGAAGCTATACAGCTAAGTACTGCCACGTTTTCATATGTTTTTCATTGCCTAAGGTGTTCGTCATAGAACTATGTCTTTTATGCACCAATTTATAAAAATGAAGTAAAGTTCAATGTTTTGTACATACAGCCTATGTGTACGTTTTTGATTGATATAGAGGAGTCTAAGAAAGGTACTCCTAACGGCTGGGACTATAACGTGTGCACTGCTAATATACGGCATTGTTTGCAATTATTGAATGCATTAGGCCTTCAGCCTGTCAGGCGCCGACCCCTACTGCTGACGTAGGCGGCGCGGTGACGTCACTTCCCCCGCGCCGCCTATGCAGGGCGGCAGGAGCCGGCGGCAGCCCGGAGCGGCAGGACCAAGGCTCAGGTAAGTGATTGATTTTTTTTTTTAATATACTAGCGGGCACTGCTGCCTATCTCTAAAGGGGGTCCCTGGCGCTGCCTATCACTAAAGGGGGCCCTGACTGCCTATCACTAAAGGGGGCCCTGACTGCCTATCACTAAAGGGGGTCCCTGGCGCTGCCTATCACTAAAGGGGGTCCCTGGCGCTGCCTATCACTAAAGGGGGCCCTGACTGCCTATCACTAAAGGGGGCCCTGACTGCCTATCACTAAAGGGGGTCCCTGGCGCTGCCTATCACTAAAGGGGGCCCTGACTGCCTAACCTCTAAAGGAGGGCCCTGACTCTACCTAACCTCTAAAGGAGGGCCCCTGACTCTACCTAACCTCTAAAGGGAGGGCCCTGACTCTACCTAACCTCTAAAGGAGGGCCCTGACTCTACCTAACCTCTAAAGGAGGGCCCTGACTCTACCTAACCTCTAAAGGAGGGCCCTGACTCTACCTAACCTCTAAAGGAGGGCCCTGACTCTACCTAACCTCTAAAGGAGGGCCCTGACTCCACCTAACCTCTAAAGGAGGGCCCTGACTCCACCTAACCTCTAAAGGAGGGCCCTGACTCCACCTAACCTCTAAAGGAGGGCCCTGACTCCACCTAACCTCTAAAGGAGGGCCCTGACTCCACCTAACCTCTAAAGGAGGGCACCTGACTCCACCTAACCTCTAAAGGAGGGCCCTGACTCCACCTAACCTCTAAAGGAGGGCCCTGACTCCACCTAACCTCTAAAGGAGGGCCCTGACTCCACCTAACCTCTAAAGGAGGGCCCTGACTCCACCTAACCTCTAAAGGAGGGCCCTGACTCCACCTAACCTCTAAAGGAGGGCCCTGACCGCCTACAAACTAAAGGGGACTCATGGCTAGGTACCCACCAACCTACCTGGGGCTGGCCTACCAACTTATCCGGCGGGGGTCTACCTACCTAAATAGGGCCTATCTAATTACCGGGACCTTTCCCATTTGCCTACCTACCTGGTAATATAATTGTTAGGGGAGCAGCCCATAGCTGTAGCATTATCTCCAGGGGGGTTAGTCCTCTCCCCACCCTCCAACCCCTTAGGATACTAGGCCTCTAAGTTATGGCTTGTACCCGCTCTCCCACCCCTGGGAAGTTTGTACAGAGGTGGGAATAGGTAAAGAAATGCTTGAAAATTGAGGATTCTAAGATATTTGTGTATAATTTCTGCAGGGATGAGTTGTGGCCGGGACAAGTCCTCATGGCGGTGTGGAACGGATGCAGAAGAAAAGGGAATAAGAACGACTCATGAGAGAAGAGAACGACTCCTCAGATATGACATCTCCGGTGAGTTCCTGATTTCAGGGGTTATTTTGCTTCTAAATTGGATCAGTGCTGTATTCACTGTAATGTGATGTGACCTGAGCTGGTGTCTGAACTCTATGTGGTCTCTATGTGGCGGTGTTGTAGGTTATACCTGAGCTGGTGTCTGACCTCTATGTGGTCTCTATGTGGCGGTGTTGTAGGTTATACCTGAGCTGGTGTTAGGAGGTACACTTACTTTCTTGCTGGTGTTTATTTTAGAAGGTGGTGAGGTGCGTGACCAAGGGAAACATGGAGGGGGATATTGTATGTGGGTGGAGGGGGATATTGTATGTGGGTGGAGGGGATATTGTATGTGGGTGGTGGGGGATATTGTATGTGGGTGGTGGGGGATATTGTATGTGGGTGGAGGGGGATAGTGTATGTGGGTGGTGGGGGATATTGTATGTGGGTGGAGGGGGATATTGTATGTGGGTGGAGGGAGATATTGTATGTGGGTGGAGGGATATTGTATGTGGGTGGAGGGGGATATGGATGGAGCTATTTAGCCCTGTGTCTATGATGTGTGAGACAGACAGATGTGTGACTCACTTGCTATTGTACTACACAATACAGTTCTTTTTTGCACACTGTATTATGTGGTAAAATGGGCGCATTTTTTGTCCTAGAGGCCGTTTTTTTTGCTGGGGGCGGGGCGATCGGGTTTCTGGGGGCAGGGTTTACGGGGGGGGGGGGGGCGCAGGTGCTTCAGCTGTATGGGGCCCTGAAATTTCTGTTGGCGGCCCTGACCACCACACAGGTCATGTGACCCTGGTATCCAGGTAACAGTAGTGTATGAGGAGCAGAACTTCTCCAGTATTACCACCTCCAGCAGCGTCTTATCATGTATGTCAGTGTTTATGAAGAAGACGCTGCACATACTCCACATACTCCTCTCTGTCTCATCTTTCTGCTTTGTTGTACAGTCAACTTTATTAACAACAACCTAAAAACATTTATGTTGTTTTTAAATTAACTGTATTAACAACATTACATCACCTTCAGAGACAGCAGTTCTACCAGTAAAGTGAAGAAGTTGCTGTAATAACCATATTAATCATAATTATTTCATCATTACTCGTTTTCAGTTTCCCCATAGATGTCTGACTGCCAGGAGGTGTCTTGACAGAGTCCATGCTTAGTCCATATAGTTACTCTATTAGAGCCATTACTGTGGACAGGAATGTGGGCTGCACCATTTTTTTCTAGATAGGGGCTTACTGCATTGGTAATAATGTAAAAAGTGGAAAATAACCAGCTCACCTCAGCAACAGCACAATTATAAGTCCTCCTTAGGTTCCTGTGCACGATCGATGCTCCAAGTTGCACCAAATGTATAAGAGAAAGTCCAAAAGATCAGCACCGGGCCAATGAAAAAGGAGGAACTTTATTCAAAAAACTGCCGGTACAAAATGGCATAAAAACAACAGCAGCATGCAAAGGCAGGCATAAATCAGAGAGACATGGTAAGCACACACGCTGACATGCACACACGCTGACATGTTTCGGGCGTAGCACAGCCCTTAGTCGTAGCACAGTGCAGTTAGAACATCAGCCTTAAATAGTGTCTAAAATCAATGAGAATTGCTAAAAGTGAGTACACCTGAAGAAAGTTACTCTTACCTGAAACCAGAGCGTCCGCGCCATGTGAGACCAGAGAACAGGAAACGTCATAACATCGCAAGCGGAAGCGGTAAAGGTGGAACGCAAATGCGTTCCACCCGGCCCAGAAATCCAGACCGACACAGAGATACCTGACGTCATCCAGGCATGGATGCCGAGAACCGGAAGCGGAAGTGACGAAAGTGGACCGCAAGATGCGTCCCACCGGCTAAGGTGGAACGCAGATGCGGTCCACTGGTCCACATGGAAAGCGCACGCGCCGGAATGAGGACAAAAAAGACACAATAAAAAAAAGGAAAATATGAACACAACCATGGGCTGAAATAAATAAATAAATAAGTGGTAGGAGATGAAAAGATATAACCATATACAGTTATGGATAAAGAATGTATAATAGCTGATATGCACAATTAAATGCCAATGCTGTATATGTAATGAAAAGACGCTGGGATAAATCACTAAATATTGTCTGGGATACATCGGACAAAACGTATAAAAAGCCCCTATCTAAACTTAAATCTACAAGGACAAACCTAGATATGAAACATAATTTCCCTGCGTGAGTTTAAACCAATGGGGAGAAAAGTATCTAAGAGGAGCATCCAGTATGCTTCCCTATCATGTAAAATTGGAGATCATCTCTGAGGAATTAAAACAACTAGAAATAGAGATCCAGCAGTTCAAAGACTTACCTATTTTTGATCAAGAGCTACAACGTGTGTGTAACACTGTATCACAACTTGAAGATTCTGTGATGGAAAATAAAAAGCAAAAATTTGAACGAGACAATTATGATTACTGTCACGATCAAGTGTACGAATGGGGTAGAATGTCTTATGCCCAGCCACTCCTCGGTCCATCTTAAGACGCTTCAACAAAAGAAGTAATTGGAGAAGGAAGCAAAACCGCGTTAGCTTTAGCTCACTGGACTCTGACTCCACTGAGGATGGCACAGAAACCCAAGAGGAGGCCTCTACTTCTACAGCTCTAACTCCCCAAGCATCGAAATTCCCTAAAAAGGCAAAGCTGCTAGAAATGCAAAAAAACGGAAAGCGCAACAGAAGAGGTGGAAGAAAACATCCAAAAAGGCGGAAAGATGAAAACCAGGAACAACATCAATTAACATATCCATCTACCTCTATTGAAGTACTTAATTTATCCTCATGCCAACTGGACGCCTCACAAATTGAGTTATTATCCTTGGGTCTCAATTTTGGCCTAGAAAGGGACTTTGGTCTGTATAATACCTTAAAAGATATAAATAAATTTATACGCATTTTAACTTTGCGTCGTCATTTTTTGAATAATACTAGAGATCAACAGTCCCTTTCTGAGTCAAAAAATTCTAATGTTTACTATGGCTTATCGTTTCAGGAACAATTTTCTATCTTACAGTTGGAAGATTTAGCCGATGGTACTGATGCTCCGCCAATCCGCAGTGATCAGATTGATTATCCGTGTATTACTAACAAAAATTTTTATCCTTTACAGTCTAGGACCACATCTATGGATTGTTTCCAGTTTTTGGTGGAACGCGACCTTAAAATGTTATGTAACTCTTTATCTGCTGGTTCGGATGGCCATAACCTTACCACCCGTCAGAGAACTGCCTTGAAGAAATTAAGATCAAATGAAGATATTGTTATACGCATGGCAGACAAGGGTGGTATCGTTGTGGTCATGAACAAAGCAGATTACCACCAATCTATGTTGTCTCTTCTAAGTGATTCTTCTACCTACCTTAGACTAGGTTCCGATCCCACCCAGGTGTTTGGTGGTAAACTTGCCAAATTGCTTGAAGAGGGAGTTTCCCTGGGAGTTCTGGACCAGAGACGATCGGACGCATTGCTTTCGGATTTTCCCGTTACACCTATTTTATATGGACTACCCAAGGTCCACAAAAAGATGTCCTTTCCTCCAATGTGTCTGATCGTTTCTGGCAAAGGGTCCCTGGCTGAACAACTTTGCCAGTGGTTGGATTCACTTCTCCAGCCATTTGTATGCCGCACACTGGGTTTTTTGAGAGATACAAAGAGTGTCTTAGTTTCCTTTAACAACAAAATTTGGGAAGATGGCCTATGTTGGGTCACGTGTGATGTTGAATCGTTGTACACAAGTATCCCACACCAGGTTGCGTTGGCTGCGTTGCAATTTCATTTTGAGACCTTCAGTGATTTTTCCTCAGAGTTTATTCAGTACTTACTTCAAGTTACTGATTTTCTCATGAAACATAATTATTTTGACTATTCTGGCGGTCTGTATTTGCAAACTAAAGGGGTGTCAATGGGGGCGAAATTTTCGCCCTCATTGGCCAACCTCACAGTTGCCTGGTGGGAACATCTATATATCTTTTCAGATAGCAATCCATTTGTTCCACATTTGGAGTGGTATGGCAGATACATAGATGATCTCCTCATCATTTGGAGGGGTGATATGTCTGCCATACCACTCTTTGTGGAATATCTCAATAATAATCCATTGAACCTTAGATTTACGTTTTCCTACCACCAACATTCAATGACCTTTTTGGATCTTGAACTAGTGGCATACCCCGGTGAAATTATTATTTCTAGAACTCATCGCAAACCCACTGCAGGCAACACTATCCTTCATTTTTGCAGCTTTCATACTAAAAATACTAAAAGGCCATTCCTATAGGCGAACTCACAAGAGCCAAGAGAAATTGTAGTTCCACTGATGATTACAATCGGGAAAAGAATACCATTTTTAACAGACTTAAGATTAGAGGTTATCCCGCCTGGACCTTAGATAGGGCAGCCCAAAAAGGGAGATTCCCGTGTAGAGAAGAGCTTTTAAAGGGTCCGTTTTCTACCAATGTGCACCCTATGATGCTCAACCCACTTTTAAGTACTAAATCATACCACGCCAATTTAATTAATCAAAGATTTTTGTTTCTAAACATCTTCCGTTACTTAAGGAGGATTGAGGCTGTTACGGTTCCGGACGCGGGGGTGGTTTCCCCGGACCACCACAAGCGATGGTGTAAGACCACGCCAGGGAATGGAATCTAAGTAGGTCCCGGTTTTCACCAGAGCCCGCCC
>JAODAL010075242.1:0-14073 GCA_025379985.1 Phyllomedusa bahiana
TAGTTCTCTATAAAAAACTGGGGATTACCGTAATGAATGGCCTTTTTCACCCCGTTTTTTCGCATTTGGGCGCATAATACGGACCACAATAGGCCCATTTTAAGCCGTGTGAACAGGGCCTAAAGAAGAAACACACAAAACTAAAATTCACTATAATTAAGCAACAATTACCAAACAGTTCATCATTTATGTTGATTATTAATAATGAAAAACTATTTATTATAAGACTATCATATTTTTTTATACTAACAAAATCAAAGTTTTTACAAATTACCTAATACTCGATTATAACCCGAAAAATTTTTCAGCACAAAAAATGTGCGGCAGGACACTTCAGCTTATGGACCCCTCGGGGGAGCATATATGCGAATCGGTCACCACTCGTTGGGGTGTGTCGGCCCAGGCGTTGTGGGGCTTTTCTCTTCACCTCTATGCGACTTTTTGGGAACTCATACAGGTGAAAATACCACGCGGACAGAGAACGGACTTCCTGCCTGCTTTGGGGCTTTTTGGATTTCTGGCACAGGCAGGGGCCCAATTTCATCTCGCGCCTGTGGGGCCTGATGACATCAACGCTTGCCGAAGACGGATTCCTGGGAGTCGGAGCAAAAAGGGGAGCGAGGAAAATATTGTATTTTTTTTTAAACTCGCCTATAACCACCTATGGGACTATAGCTGCCGTACCTGTCTTTTAACTGCCCATGGGGACAAAACCTGCCTTAAATCTTTGGGAGAAATATCCTGCTATACTGCCATAATCACCTATGGGGGGCATATACCTGAAAAACCTGCTTTTGGGTGACATATACCCCACCTATAACCCGCCTATAACCTGCCTAGGGGGACATATCCTGCCTATACATGCCTTTAACCTCCCTGGGGGGGCATGTACCTGCCTAAAACTGCCTTGGGGGACAAAAAGTTGCCTGTCCCCGCCTATGGGGGACAAAAACCGCCTAGGGGGACATTAAAATGCCTTGTTTTTATTTGGGACCATTTTTTTAAAATTTCCCATAGCCCTGCTTTTCCACCCCGGCTTTTAAATTGAGTCAATACTTTTCCCGTTTTTTTTGGGAAAAGTAGGTCTTGCTTATATTGGGTCGCCCTTATACCATTTTATACGGTAAATTATGCCAGACTTCATCTTTGCCAATAACACAGATATCAAATAGAAGGTCATCACAGAAAAAAAAACTAAGGAGTTATAGGCTGCTAAAAATAAGGGAGGATATGTTCCACCAATAAGTAAAATAATAATTTTTCATTTACTGAAAATTACCTCTGAAAATGTCATCAGTAATTACGTTTCCATTTCTACCATAGGGACCAATGACAAGTTTACGGGTCTTGCTATTGTTAAAATATTTCATACTTAAAATGGGGTTTGGGAAAAAAGCATCTTTTAAAGTTGGGGGTTTAATGCAACTCTGTTGCGTTTATTTCTACAAAGTGAAGGGATGCTATTTTTTAAAATTTTAAAATTTAAAACGATAAATTTTGCAAAATTTTCCCCTTTTTTGATTTCAGCAAAAAAATGTAAGAAAAACTAACAAAGCATTATATATATATATTATATATTTTTATAATATATTATATATAAATATATATATATACTATATATATAAAATTTTATTTATTTATTTATTTATTTATATATATATAATTGCTTTGTGACATCTCCTTACATTTTTTTACTGAAGTTAATAAAGGGAAACTCCTGCAAAAATAAATATCAGATTCATATTAATTTTCAAATAGCATCCCTTCACTTCTGTATGAGAATAAACAGCAGATGTGGCAGTCAAACCAAGGCCCTGGTGCTTGAAAAGGCCCAAAGAAACCCCTGCTAAAATACACCAGTGTTATAAATGTCACATGGTAGTTGGCTAAAATGTTTTGCATTTGGACCCAGCAGCTTTAGGCTTTGCATCTGAATCCTATTACTTGATAGTGAGTAAAACTCTTACAAATTGACTTATGTATTTAATACATAACATATATGCACAATTCTAACAATACAGGGTTAGGTTGTAATTAAAATGCACATGGTCTGCATAGATGAACTATAAGCTCTCATAATCATTTCCTTTTCATCTCAGTCCGACATTGGTGCAGTGGAGCACGTTATCAAGGCCTGTTGTCCAGTAGAAAAAAGCAGGTAAACCCAGTTGGAGGGAATTAGCAATGTACATTTTGAATAGTGGATAGTCCTGTGAGTTGTGCTGATGATGTCAGTACAAACCTACTGAGCAACATTTTCTTCATGTTCCTTGAGCCTCAGGCAACAAAAATATCTGTCTGTGTCTTTGTAGGGACTGAGAAACATATATTCATTAAAGGTTATAAGATCCTGAGCGTGTCTAGTCTTATAGTGAACAACTTTCACAAACATAACATACCAGGATATGCAATACTGTGCAATAGTTTTAGGCAGGTGTGGATAAAATGCTGCCAACCAGATACTTACCATCAAGGAGGCATCTGATTGGCTCCACATTTACTCTGTAGCAGTGCAACAACCCAAACAACCAATATCATTGAGATGTATCTTCAGCATAAACAAGGAGTCCTGGAAGTAGTGATATGGCAAACACAGACTCCTAGCCTCAACATCATGGAGTTTGCATGGGATTACATGAAGAGACAGAAGGATCTAAGAAAGTCTCTACAGAAGATCTGTGTTTACCTCTCCATGACGTTTGGAACAATCTCCCTGTTGAGTTCTTTTAAAATCCGTGTTCAAGTGTACTTAGAGCTGATGATGTTTTGAAGGCAAAGGCTGGACACACCAAATATGAATTCAATTTTGATTTTTTTTTGTTCATTCACTTTGCATTTTCTTAATAAAAGTTTCTCATCTTTATAAAAGTATTCTTACTTTGTAGTATTTTTTCCATACCTACATTACATAAAAACCTTGCACAGTGCTGTGTATGTGAAGTGAACATCAAACACAAGACCTCAAGAGATGTTTTTCGCCTTTCTGCCAAGGGCCAGCAGAATTACTTCTTGACTTTCCTCTGTGCACTGAGGGTTGGTGAGATTACATGCAACGTGTAATAAGAAGAGCACAGATTGAGTTATCAGCTGTTCCATCGGTTGCACAGCATGAGAATATCATAGCAGTCTGTACATATATTATTGAGTCTACTATTTTCTAGTAAACAAGTTTTATTTTTTTAGAGACAGCACAAGATTTTCTGACTTTTCTATATCAGGTCCTGTGAGGACAGATACAAATAACTATCAGTTATAGGAGTTTGTTTGGTAACCAGAGGCACCAGTATTATATTCTATTTTCAAAAATGTTCATACAGATGAGGTGTAGTACCTGCAATCACCTAACATTACTACATGAAAAAGCAAGGATACCGAGCGAGAGTGTTACCGATAATGGCTGCGGAACTCAAAAAGTGACATAAGAGAAAGTTTGGTGATCAAGACAGTAATCACGTTGGTCTTAGGTATGACAAACCTGACGAACTGGAATTAACAAGAAACAAGTAGCTTTATGTGATAAGAAAAAGAACTTTGATACTAAGAGTGATCTGCGCCTATTTCTTAGCGTATTGTAACCCAAGGAAGTCGATCGGGCTACAAGACTGTAGTTACCAATGTGATTACAGTCTTGTTCACTACATATTTGTTACCAATCTGCACGATCTGAAAGTTCTGAGCAGGCAGCGATCCATTAAAGAAATCCATACACCGAGTTAAAGGTGTTACACCAGTAATGAGTTGTGTCAGCCGCATGCACAACAGAAAAAGGTGAGCGTCCAAAACATCCTTTAGTTTGCGCACTTTTAAAAATCTTTAATGCACTAGGAAGCGCTCGTTTAGTAATTGTATTTTGCATAAGAGAAAGTTTGGTAAGCAAGGTTTGCTTGTTTGCTGATGACCCAAAAGTGTGTAAAAGGGTTGATACTCCTGGTGGTTTCTAACATGGAGAACAACTTAGCTTTACTAGCAATGTTGTCAAGACAATGAAAACTGCAGTTCAATGTCATACTTCCAAAAAGTTCCTCTTTTGGAGGGACAGTCCTATTTTTAATTACATTTTTTTGTCCATCTTTACTCTTTAGATGTCCCTTTAGTTAACCTTGGAAATAGACTTGCATTGACAAACTTACTATATTGCTCTAAACACTTTGTTTGGCTCCTAACTATAAATTGGACTGCAACTTACATCTTATTTCCTCATTTGATGCAATTTTGACCTTAAAATGTATGTATTCCAATTATATATATGTCCATTATTAACGTATCTTTTACTTACTGAACTATTTGTCACTCTTTGACCATCTTAAAATTGGGAGGTATACAATGTTTCCAGATGTAAAATAATGTACTTTGGGAAAGGGAAGCATCTGTCTGAGTACTATATCTGCAGTTCTGTGTTATCTAGAATTTCAGAAGAGAAGGATTTAGAGGTCTTGATCTCTTACAGCTTCACAATGAGCCACAATTGCGGTCAGGCAAGAGGGGGAAGCAAGTTCTTGTGTGCATAGCCAGAGGTATAATCAGCAGAAAGACAAAGATTGTGGCCCTGCTGTATGGAGAGATCACACCTGGTATATTGGGGCCACTTCTGAAGAGCTTACCTACAAAATGACATTGAATAAAACAGCACTGGTCCAAAGATGGGCTACAAAGTATTAGACTTACCAGGAAAGAACTTTGTATGACCTGGAAGACAAAACAGTAAAGGGGAACCTGTCACATTGGACATGCTATCTGATCTGCTAGCACCATGTTATAGAGCAGGAGGAGCTGAGCAGCTTGATCTATAGTTTTATGGGAAAAATTCAGTGGAACTTGTTATTTAATTATTTATTTAAATTCCTGCTTATTTTGGGTTAGAGTCCAATGGGCGATCTTATCAGTGACAGCTGTCTATGTATGCACACTCATATACGGATACCTATTAATCACTGATAAGACTTCCCACTGGACTCCTTAACCGAGAATAAGCAGGAATTTAAATAAATTAGTTCTTTTGAATCATTTCCCCCCAAAACCATATATCAATCTGCTCAGCTTTTCCTGGTCTATATTATGCCACCAGCAGATAAGATAGCATGTTCAATATGACAGGTTTCCTTTAAGTAAGGTTCAGGAGGGAAGTATTTTTAAGAAACTAAATATAAGAACAAGGAATAACCATCTTATATTAGCTAGGGAAAGATAAGAAGACTTTTTTTTTACTGAAAAAGCAGTAAATTCTTGGAACAATCCTTCAAGACATGTGGTGCAAAAATCAACAGTAAGTGAAAGTAAATCTCACTGGAATAAACAGATATCTATCCTAAGATAAAAAATACATAGGAAATATTGTAAGGGCAGACTATATGGAACATGTGGTCTTCATCTGCCATTGCCAAGTTTAAGGATAAAGTTTTATTTGGGCTCTCTTTTAAGCTGTTGTTCTATTAATTTAAAATGCACTTATTTTATTTTCTTACTCTTATTATACTTCCAGAGTCCCAGTTCACACTTCATCGCTGGAGCTATAACGGGAAATAGGATGGCTCTGTTGCTGGAGAAAAAACTGGTTGACCCAGTGAGAGGCCGTGAATTGGCTCTATTGAGAGGTAAGTATATGTAGGACCTGCCCGATTGAGTTCACGTTGAAGTCTATGGAGCTTAAAACATTTTTGATCAAAATATGTGACCGAGAGGTCTCAAAGTTTTTTCATGTATGATAGATAGCTTAAATGCTTCTTTGGATGTCCACGTATGTATTGCCCTTTTTGCAGTTAGTGTGCCGCTGACAGTTGGTGTGGTTGGTAATGTTAATATATTGGTGTGCCGCAGCCCTTTTGCCAGTTGGCACAGGTTTGCATTAGTTTTTCAGAAATGTTTTTTGTGCAGAACCATACGTTATGTTTGGTGTATGTTGATTTTAACCTATATGGGAAGGAAGGGGTGCCTCCATTTTGAAGTTCTAATTCTGCACCCCATATATCAATACCGCTGGATAGCACTAGCTCGGGACACATATATTACATAACAGCGTAACAACTCTGGTTGTAGTTGGGATTTCTTTCTGTCTGTTCTCGTTTCCTGGAATTCCATAGAACAGATACAAACAATGCATAAAGACTATATCAGACAGGAGCAGGACGAGGAGAATACACAGAAGGTGAAATACCCGGATTATAGCAGTAATCTGTCAGGAAGACATCTTCAAACACTGATGTTACTACAGAACAGGAATATATATGCAGCACCTTTGATGCCTAGAAATTCTTGATAAAACCTATCATATGTAATGTGTGATTATTCTTGTTGTGATATCAGGATTGTCCATTTTAAACAATCCCCTTTGTTACAGAAGTTCCGGGACAATAAATGTAATATAGGAAGTCCCCCTAATGAGACCTTCACCAATAGACTAATCCCTGAGGGAGCCAAGCAGCAGGTGTAAAATGTCTATGCAATGCCACAAGGGAATTAAAGCATTACACAGTTTCTATTAAAATCAATGGCCTGTCTGAAATACCAGACCGCAGCAAGGGATACTCCAAAGCTATATGGTGATGAATAAAAGTGCTGAACATGGGACTCCCTCTATTGACTCAAATCATGCAAACTTCTTCAAGACTTAAGTATATTTGAGACATGCACAGACTAGCCAAAACTAAAAAAATATAGTCCACAAAGCATCTGAAATTTTTACCATGTAACTCAAACCATTTCTGAACAATTTTTGCAGTGTGGCAGGCACGTTATCCTGCTGCAAGAGACCACTACTATTAGGAAATATTGCTGGCAGGAAGGGGGTGGACTTGGTCTGTAACAATGTTTAGGTAGATGCACGTCAAAGTAACATCCAGATAAATGCAAGCACTTAAATTGTTCCAGAAACACATTGCGCACAACATCTGCCTCTACTGCCTTACTTTCACCCTATAGTGCACACTGGTGCCATCTTTTTCCCAGATAAGAAATGCACACACCTTGCAGTCCATATGATGTAGATGAAGAACATTAAATGAACCATGATTTGTCAGACCTGGTTACCTTCTTCTATAGCCTTATGGTCCATTTCAGATACTCAAGTATCCATTGTAGGGACCTGAATAGTCTGTGGCAAGGGCCCACACCCCAAAATTGATGAAGCACTGTGTTTTCCGATACATTTCTATAAAAGCCAACATTAACTTTTTCAGTAATTTGTGCTACAGTTACACATCTGTGGAACAGAACCAAATGGGCTAGCCTGAACATCACAGGTGCGTCAGAGTGGCCACCAGCTTCTTACTTACTAACTTAGTAGGTACTAATCACTACATACCGGAAACTCCCCATAAGACCTTCTGTTTTGGAGATGCTTATATCTACCCATCTCTCCTGTCTTCAATGCATCAAATTCATGACCTGAATGATAACTTGCTGCCTGAAATATTCCACCCTTGGACAGGTGCCATTATAACGAGATAATTAATTTTGCAACAATATGTCTATACAGTTGCAAATATCTGCCATTGATTCCCATTTAAAAATATCACACAGTGTACATTAATCACGCAGTGTACTTTTTGGTATACAGTTTAACTGAAAAGCATATTTGTGTTTTTCAATGGAGTTGGTGCTGAAATATCCCTATAGAGCCCTATACTAGTCAACATATAGCAAAAGTACAATTGCATACGTATGGCTATTAAAGTCTGTTGGCAATTCAGAGTATATATCAGGGTAACCATCAGGGCAGCAGTGTCCGTACTCCTGGCAGGGTCTCATTGATATGGTGCAAGATAAGAATTCTAAATTAAAAATCTCATTAAAAATAGTCCTTCACTTGCATAATTTTTATGCAGAATCTTAAACAAACCCCTGCTTCTGTTTCTAACGGCTCCCTCTGAAAGTTAGCAGCAGGGAGAGGGAGTGGGTTATACATATCAGATCAGAGTGCAAAGAGGGAGGAAAGTAGCCAAGGAGAGCAGCTCACATGTGGGGGGAAGGTTCACACAAGACAGTTTACAGGAGGAGAATCACTTAACTGTGTACATGTGTACTGAGGAAGCAGAGCAGCTACTGTAAACTCAAGACTTCTAAACACATAGACCTCAGATCCAGCATGTATTACTGAGAGGGACGCACCCATATGGGAATTATCTGAAACTAGAAAAAGGCTGCAAACTGAATAAGTTAGAGTTAATAAATTAATAATTAATAAATGAATGAAGACTTTAGACTAAAATTGAGTGCAACTTTTTTACTCAAGGTAAAGGCGACATGATTTTTTTTTTACCAATGTCAAAGTTGCCCAAAGCCTTTGAGAGCATTTTTTGCATATAGCTGGAGCTATGACTTTTTTTTCTTTTAAATCCACAGCTAGCTATTATTAGGAAGGTTACATGCATTGCAGTTAAATGACTTAATAATGGGTTTTATTTATCATTTTTACCTAGTTATTCACGCTAAGAAACTGCTACCAAAAGGAACATGACTAATGCAGTTTCAAAATACTTAATATTAGGATATGGATTCCTTTGCTAAATTTTATTTTTAATGAAATTGTTCTCCCTCTATGGAACAGTACCATATGTCTTATTTGAAGCATGATGTAGCATAATTAAATTTATGGATAGAAGTAAATAGTAAATATGGAAATGATAGTTGTATATAGATTTATTATCTGTCAGAATGAAAAAATAACCTTTTTGACCTCCCTATGAGACGTAACAAAAGTATGATTGATTCAATATCTGCAAAGGGTCATAGAGTAAAAAGAGTGGCACATAGGTTATGCAGAACATGGATAACTCATTATAGCGAAGGCTGATATAACTTAAACTAGTGCTTTTTAATTTAATGTCTAGGTGTCTAAAAAAGCAATAAAATTACTTTTACCATCAACGTGGAGGATTGATTAATGAAAACTGGGAATTTCCTGAGGTATTGAACATATTTTCTCTGCGATTTGACATAAGTTTTGATAGTTGAAACGTGAAAACATTTTGTAACCAGAACCTCACCATAAACAAACATATATAGTGTGGACTGAAGATAAGATAGACTCTAGACACGGACAGAATGTTCCCAGTCATTCTCTGGAATCTTTGTTCAGACTAATTGGTTATTACATATTACATATTTTTCATGAACTTAATACCATTACATGCAAAACTGTAAAGGTTCAGGTATGATTAATTGACAAGGATATATGAGGGGACGACATAAATAGCAGGTTGCTAATGTAGTCTTATCATTTGAATATATCTTTTTATAAGTGGGAACATTCCAGTAATATTGGCAGGTCAGCCATAGAAACATTAAAATTCTTGTATTGGAACTCGTTGCTCATTAACCTTTTCTCACTGGCTTGCAAAAGAGGTCAAATATAATGACTGTCATGTATAAAAAGGGATCAACCTCAGTGGACTTCAGATGGTAAGTAGTGATGACCTCCTTGCTAGGAGGAACGCAGAGTCTCTTGTAATGCCTAGTTTATGTAATCTTTACTCACAAGAAGGCACTTCAGCTTGGTAGTTTCTCAACAGATATACGATTAAGTGTAATGGTTCTCACATAGAGGCAGAATATTTATTTATTGCAGTTTATAAACTTGTGGGCACTGTAAGACTTCACTCAAAGTCTTTTGGCACTAAGGTTAATCTGGCTGCTTGCCTCTTGACCCTCACTATCCATTACAGCTGCTTTTCTCATGACACATGAGTAGGCTCTCCACTACCTGCTAAGTCACTGCCCGCTCATGCTGTACCATGCTCTACTACAGATTACAGAGGCCAACTCCTGGTAGGGATCATTTGGCACACAACTTTGTCTACAGCTCAGTCAGCAAATCTTAACAGGTTAGTGGGGTCATTGGTCTCTTCACACATCAGCTAATTACTCTCTGAGTACAGCATTGTGCAACTCCATGTCTCTACTGCTGAAACAACTACCTGCCACACAGGCTGCAGCATACCCGTTATGACTAAGCGCGTTTTCCCACCCGAAATGTGTTACCAGATCCTGTCTCTATTTGTTTGTCTGATGTGAAGATTTGTCTTACTTAATAGAGTTGAGCGATTATTTAGTATCGACAAAGTTTGAAAGCGGCAAGTTTTTATGGTGATCGAAATTTCCAGATCATGCGGATAATTAAGGTTAATCAGTGCATCATCTATTAAGATCGCGCTTTTTTTCGGCCAGCTTCTGTAATTTTGGCGGCCAGCAAATCAGATTACAGATAGAGCAGGGTGAGATGTGTGTGCGACGTCATGTCTGGGATGTGTATGGTTGCGATTGGCGGAAAAATAACTGAACTAGTTTTACATTGAACAGGTTTCCTGTTTCAGCCTCAGTGTCTCTCAGCGTCTCATAGGGATATGGACCTGCGTTCTGCCTGTGGCCAAACAGCCGCGATATTAGTCTATTTCTTGCCACAGAGAAACATTTTACTATTAGCTGTTGATCACTTCCAATTTTAGTTTGATTAGAGGACTTGAAGATTTTATGTAGTTAGCTAGAGAATTTTAAAGCAGAATTACCACTGTATATTAACGGCGGGGTGGGAGCGGGGGGGTGGGGGGGGGCCCGCGGGTGCGAACAAGACAAGCTATCTTTAAAGAACACTGGGATAAAGTTCACCAAGAATTAGTGTAGACATTGTAGTGGTATATCTTTATTTATTAATCAGTTTGCTATTGAAATATTTCCTGGATATTCGGCAGCACTGAAATTTATATTGGATAAACATCATTTATAGTAAACTGCAGGTCTCTTTGTTAGCTGCAAAACTCCACTTTTTTTATCAGTATACATTCAGATTAGGTGTTACAATTTTACCCATTACACCTGTGACTGTTGATATATCCACCTTGCACTTAAATTACAAACAGCAATTTGTAGGTCGCACAGGTTGTTTGTTGCCAATAATTACAGTTTGTATCATACGAAAAAATCAACGTACGTGTTTTTTGACTTTGCGCACTCAGTACTGTTAATTGACGAGGGCATATACGTAAATCTTAAAAACAGCAATTCTATATTACCACAGGGTGAATTGAAGGTGCAATAAATACAGTTTATTATATCAAAACATAAAAGTTACTGTTTTTTGGGCTTTTTGGGACCGCCTGTTCATTGGAAAGCGAGCATCTACGTAAATTTAAAAAGCAATCTTATTCACCACAGGTGAATTGAAAGGGGCCAAAAAATTTTCAGTTTATTATATCAAAACCCTAACTTTTCGTTTTTTTTTGACTTTTGCGCACCCAAACACTGTTCATTGAGCAGCCTTTTACGTAAATCTTAAAAACGCAAAAAAAATATTCACCACAGGTGAATTTAAAGGTGCAAAAATAAGTTTATTTTATCAAAACATTTAAAAAATTTCGTTTTTTTTTGCTTTTTGCGCACTCAGCACTGTTTCATTTACGCAGCATTTTTACCCTAAAAACTTAAAAAGCAATTCTATTTTTCACCCAGGTAAAATTTAAAAAGGGGCCAAAAAATACAGTTTATTATTTTCAAAACATAACGTTACGTTTTTTTTGACTTTTGCGCAAACCCCCCCACTGTTATTTGGGCGACATCTACGTAAATCTTTTAAAAAAGCCAAAACTATATTTACCACAGGGGGAAATTTAAAGGTGCAAAAAAAAACCGGGTTTTTATATCAAAACCTAAAAAGTTAGTTTTTTTTTGACTTTTGCGGGACTCAGCACTTTTTTTATTGACGCAGGCATCTACGTAAATCTTAAAAAAGCAATTCTATATTAAAACAGGTGAAGTGAAAGGTGGAAAAAAAAAAGATTATTATATAAAAACATAACAGTTAAGTTTTTTTTGACTTTTGGCACCCGCACGCCCTTGACGCAGCATTTACGTAAATCTTAAAAAAGGGAATTTTTTTCACCCCAGGTGAATTGAAAGGTTCGCAAAAAATACAGTTTATTTATCAAAACATAAAAAGGGTTTCGGTTTTTTTGCTTTTGGAAACCCCGCAATGTTCTTTTACGGCCCGCATCTACGTAAATCTTAAAAATTTGCAATTCTATATTACCCACAGGGTGAATTGGAAAAAGGGGCAAAAAATTTCAGTTTATTATTTTCCAAAAAATTAAAAAGGTTTGTGTTTTTTTACTTTTGGGGCACTAAAACCTGTTTTATTGAGCAAAAATTACGTAAATTTTTTAAATAGAATTCTATATTCACCCCAGGGTTAAAATTTAAAGTTTAAAAAAAAACAGTTTTATTATATCAAAACATAACAGTTACGTGTTTTTTGACTTTTTTCGCACCCAGCATGTTCAATTGGGGCACAAACTACGAAATTTTTAAAAATAGCAATTTATATTACCACAGGTGGTTTAAAGGGGCAAAAAAATACAGTTTTTTTTTTATCAAACTTTAAAAGTTACGGTTTTTTTTGAATTTTGGGGGCCCGGGACTGTTTTTATTGAGCAGCATTAGTAAATTTTTTAAAATAGGGAATTCTATATTCACCCCAGGTGAAATTTAAAGGTGCAAAAAAAAAAAGTTTTTTATCAAAACATAAACGGGTTTCGTGTTTTTTGGGCTTTTTCGCACCGGGACTTCATTTTACGCAGCATCACGTTAAATCTTTAAAATACCCAATTTTTATTCCCCAAGGGGAATTGAAAAAGGTGCCAAAAAAAAATAACCCCGGTTTTTTATATCAAAAAATACAGTTTTCGTGTTTTTTTTTATTTTTTGGACCCAGGCCCCTGTTTTATTTTCGGGGAAAACATCTACGTTTTAAAACTTAAAAAGCAATTTTTATATTTCACCCCGGGGGAATTGAAAGGTGCAAAAAATTTTTGTTTATTATATCAAAATAACAGGGTTTCGTGTTTTTTTATTTTGCGCACCCAGCACTGTTTATTGGGGCCCAGCATCTACGTTAAAAAAAACTTTTTAAAAAGCAATTTTTATATTCAACCCCAGGTGAATTTTAAAAAAGGGGCAAAAAAAAACAGTTTATTAATAAAAAAAATAAAAAAGTTACGTGTTTTTTGAACTTTTGCGCCCCCCAGAAATGTTCATTGAAGCGCATTACGTAAATCTTAAATAGGAAAATTTATATTTTAACCCCAGGTGAATTGAAGGTGCAAAAAATACAGTTTTTTTATCAAAACATAACAGTTAGTGTTTTTTTTACTTTTGCGCCCCTCCGCACTGTTTATTGAGCAGCATTACGGGAAATCTTTAAAAAGCAAATTTTATATTTACCAAGGTGAATTGAAAGGGGAAAAAATTTCAGTTTATTTTATCAAAAAAATAACATTTTCGTTTTTTTTGACTTTTTTTCGCCCCCCAGAAGTTCCTTTGACGCAGCATCTACGTAAATCTTAAAAAAAGCAATTCTTTATTCACCCAGGGGGAATTGGAAAAGGGGCAAAAAAAAACGTTTTTTATATCAAAAATAACAGTTCCCTGTTTTTTGACTTTTGGGGCCAAAACCCCGCACTGTTCATTGAGCAGCATTACGTAAATCTTAAAAAGGCCCCCCTTCTATTTTTCCAAGGTGAAATTTAAAAAGGGGGCCAAAAAAAAAAAAAGTTTTTTTATCAAAAAATAACAGTTACGGTTTTTTTTTTACTTTTGCGCACCAGCACTGTTTCCCTTGACGCAGCATCTACGTAAAAATTTAAAAAGCAATTCTATATTCACCACAGTGGAATTTAAAGGTGCAAAAAATTTCCGTTTATTAATCAAAAAAAAAAACCGTTCGTGTTTTTTGGGGTTTTGGCACCCGCAATGTTCAGGGCGCCGAATCTACGTAAATCTTTTAAAAAAAGCAAATTTTTATTCACCAAGGTGAATTGAAAGGTGCAAAAAAAAACGTTTATTATATTAAAACAAAACAGTTAGTGTTTTTTGACTTTTGGGGCAATCGCATGGGTTTATTGAAAGCCGGGATCTACGTTTAAAAATTAAAAAAAGCAATTCTATTTCACCCCAGGTGAATTGAAAGGGGCCCAAAAAAAAACAGGTTTTTTAAAATCAAAAACATAACAGTTTTCGGGTTTTTTGGGCTTTTGGCACCAGGGACTGTTCCCTTGACCGGGGAGGAAAAACTACGGGAAATCTTTAAAG
>JAODAL010075243.1:0-14073 GCA_025379985.1 Phyllomedusa bahiana
TGAACGATCGTGATATTCATGCAATAGGAGATCAGCATACAGCTTATAGCTATATCCTGGTCTCCATGGCAACTGTCTGTCACGCTGCCTACAATGCCTTGTGGGCATCGTGATGTCACCAGACACCCCGGATGCTGTCATTAAAGCGTCGGGCTCCCTTTGGTAGGAGACTCAGTAGCGGCGCTCAGCGCCGTTTACTGCGCCGAGATCGGCGGGCAGCAGGAGCTCACTCCAGCCCCCCGCAGCCGCGATGTCGTGACCCCGATGTCGCGACAATGGGGGGGGTTAATACCCCGCGGCCGGAGCGCACTCGGCCGTGGGGGATGCGGCATGATGCCAGCGGTAATATACCGCTGGTTTCATGCCGCGATCTTGCGCGCTCCGCTTGTGAGGCGCGCAAGATCGCCGTGACGTTACTCCATAGGGTAAATTTGCGGGAACCCCTACCCGACATTGCCGTATGAGTACGACAAATGTCGGTAAGGGGTTAAAGACAGCACATCATGGGTGAATTTAAAAGCTGCCAATAACCTTTCAGTCCAGACTTTAGGCGTCATGCAAGCTGACATCGAGATCTGGGAACAGCTGGTAAAAGGAAAAGGTGTAGTGGTGGTACAGAACACTATGGACTCGCTACAAGCCCTTGATGGACTAATGGCTCATGAATTGGGCAGAAGTATTGTTGGCATGTTCCTGACTGTCAACCCCACAGAGCTCTGCAGCAGGCTTTTTAACAGTACTGGATAGAGGCACAGCTAGAAGGAGTCACTGGATGGCTAAGCAGTGTTAGAGTACCCTAATCCAGACCATTACATGTGCAGATGAAACACCAGTTGCTGGTCCTATTGTCCATAGGTATGGATAGGAAGTTGCAGGGCACTACAGTAGTGATGGGACCTGTCCTTCAGATGGAAAGGGTAGCTTTTGGGTGCACACTAGTCCCCGGCACCGCCGCTATCCGCCGCCGCCGCCGATCGTTAGGGTCCTAAGCCGTTACCAGTCGCTAAGCTATCGGCTTAGGACCTTGGCGATGGCAGCGGGGTGGCGGGGACAAATGTTTGGTGCGCCCGCCGGACGCACATTTCAGTTAGATGCTTTGGCGGAGCAGAGAGCTCCGCAGAGTACTCTGTGGCCGCAGGCAGGATGCGGTTTACCGGGAGTGCACAGCGCGGGCGGGTCTGTGCGCGTCATCACGTGCCCGGCGCGGGCCTGGTGCGTCAAGCCGTGAAGAAAAAGACCGGGAGCGCGACAGCGGCAAGGAACGAGGACAGGTGAGTGTGGTTCATTTATTACTTTTAATTTGCTCTATTCATGCTGGGGGCCTATAATCTAATTATATATGTGCAGGGGGCTACTATCTACTTTTATATATGTGCAGGGGGCTACTATCTACTTTTATATATGTGCAGGGGGCTACTATCTACTTTTATATATGTGCAGGGGGCTACTATGTACTTTTATATATGTGCAGGGGGCTACTATCTACTTTTCTACGTGCAGGGGGGGCTATTATCTACTTTTATATGTGCAGGGGGGAGATATTATCTACTTATATACGTGCAGGGGGCTATTATCTACTTATATACGTGCAGGGAGGAACTATAATCTACCTACATATGTGCTGTGAGGCCAATAAGCTACCTATATATACACGTGCTGTGGGGCCTATAAGCTATCTATATACCTGCTGGGGGACCTATAAGCTATCTATCTACCTGCTGGGGGACTTTATAACCCTACCCATGTGTGCTGGGGACCTAACCTGCCTTTTATACCTACTGAGGGATCCATAACCTGCCCATATACCTGCTTGGGGATCCATAACCTGCCCATATACCTGCTGGGGGATCCATAACCTGCCCATATACCTGCTGGGGGACCCATAACTTGCCTATATACCTGCTGGGGGACCCATAACCTGCCTATATACCTGCTGGGGGACCCATAACCTGCCTATATACCTGCTGGAGGACCCATAAACTGCCTATATACCTGCTGGGGGGACATATAAAGTATATAACCACCTACTAGAGGGAAAGTAAAACTTACTGGGGGACCCTATTACCTTCATGGGGGACACAAAATTTACTGCGTTGTGAAGTCGCTAATAGTCGTTAAGCCGGTTGTTACGGCCTCAAGACAAGTCAGTTGATAAGAGTTAGCAATCGACTCCGCGGACTCCAGTCGGTTGTTAAGCCGGTTGTTAAGGCCTCAAGTCGATTGATAAGACCTTAGCAATCGACTCCGGGGACTAGTGCACACTGTGTGATGTATGAGATGGCCGGGTCCTAGTTTTGGGTCATGAACGTGAATGACCATATGGTGACTTTTCCACCACTAGAACGAATGGCAGAAGTGTACCCAGTGCAGAAAGTACAGACCTTAGGGAAGCCCGACTGGGAGCTGGAGGTGGCTGAGACAGGAACGATAGTAGTCATCCTGTGCCAAGTGCCTTACCCTCAGTAGAGAGCATCAGTGAAGTCTGTTTAGAGGGGGCCAAGTTGACTGTGGCAGAAAGGGCTAAATGGTCCGTTAAAGCATGAAATCCCGACTGGGGAGGCCCTGCATTTGGCAGCGTAATCAGCAGATTCCTCCAGCCCTGTATTAAGGGGTTAAGGCCATACTAAAGCAAAGACAGGATAAGCAGGTGATTCAACCTAGTAAGACCCCATGGGCCTCCCCAATCATGTTAGTGCAGAAAAAGGATGGGACTCTCCGGGTCTGAGGAGATTATAGGCGTCTAAATGCTTGTATGGTGAGATATCCACTACCCGACATCAAAGATTCGCTGCTGACACTGGGGCGTGTGTCAACTGCAAAAAAAAGACCAAGAAAAGACCTCCTTTGTTACCCCCACAAGACTGTTTGAGTTCCTGTGTATGCCTTTTGGTCTAAAAAATGCACCAGCCACTTTCCAGAGATTGATGAAGCTGTGCCTGGGGACAATATAACAATATTGTCTTCCTCATTCACAAATCATCTAGAGTATCTTGATTTGGTGTTAGCACATTTGGAGTCCCATGGTTTGAAGTTGAAGCCTCAGAAATGTCATCTGCTCTGGGAAAGCATAGAATAATCCTAGGCGATGTAGTCTCCAAAGATGGGTTTCAGACCGTGAACGGTTCGGACAGTACAGCAATGGCCAAACCCCATACAGTCAATGAATTGAGGTCCTGCCTGGGGCTAGAGGGGTATTATAGAAGATTTATGAGAGACTTTGACAAGATTGCAACCTCCTTGTATGCTCTTTTTCAGGGAGTGACCCCAGAGGAGGCCAAACCAAGAGTACTTCGATGGAATGTGGATGCTGAACTGGGCCTGTGGCGCAGCTGGCAAACGTCCCTGGATGAATGAGGAGACCGTAGGCCCTCTGGGTGACTGTGTGGGTCACAGAGAGGTGCCGGACTAATGCTGAAGCCACTCTGATAAGAAGCCGACAGGAGAACGAACAGAGGGGAGAGGTGAGTAAGCCCCCTTATTATTATGACATGCTGCGATCATATGGGCCAAGATGGCGCCAGGATACTCATGGGCCTTGAACTCAGCAGTGTATTTGACTGTGCCGGAAATCTGGGGATCGTAGATGCAGCCGGTGGTTTATGGGCTGATGGTTGGGAAGTATCCATGGTGGCGATAGGGAACTCAACGATGTCGAATGGCCCTGATAATCCCAGATGAAACAATTCTGTTTTTCCCAACTGTTAGTAATTTATTAATAGTTTTTCGTCCATCTTCAAGTAGCCATAATCTGACATCTGTGTTAAGAAAAATTATTTGTGACGGATAAGACATTAGAAATGTGCTGGAAAGCAAAACTTCAAGCCAATGAATCTGATAAGAGGAGTCTATTAACGATTAGGAAGTACAGTAGCTATTCCCATAAGAAAGTATTTTTGTTAAAACCAATATTTCTGGAAACTATTTTTTTTGAGTTTTTGGCAAAACAACATTTTCGGCAGTCTTACGCAATTAAATATTATCCTTCTCTAGTAGTGGGACAAAACTTCTGAATGGCAGGGCAGACTAATCTCACTTTACTTCAGCTGCTGCTTATCTCTATATAGCATCATTATAAATAATAGGTAAAACATTATGATTGCTTTATTTTTCTCTCGACAGGGATAGATAAGAGTCGACTACAACATGAGTGATATATGAAAGGAAAATAGGGTCATCTTTTTCAGCACTGGTGAGGGAGTTTCTTCACACTTAGACTGGGTTGCAAAAGTATTCAAATCCCTTGAACCGTTTCTCATTTCTTTAACATTACGGCCACAAGTCTAAATATATTTTATGTGATACAGCAAGTAGCAAGTATTTGTGAAGTGTAAATGGTACATGCTTTTTAATATTTTTACCAATTAAAAGCTGAAAAGTGTGGTGTGCATATCTTTTCAGCTCTCTGAGCAGGGTAAATAGACCCTACACACACCAACACTCTGCCATAGACTGCAGGGAGAAGTTGCATTTTAAAGCAGCCAGCCTGTGATGATCAGCAGCACCTGGGCAAGTCCTGAGCTATGATTCACTGCTTCTGTGTCGGACAGCAGTCAGAGCAGAGGCAAAACTCACCCACCAGGATCAAATGGTAAGTCATAGCAGGGAAACATGCAGATTGTGATAGCAAACCACTGTATCAGGTGCTACTGATATTACTTAAAATTCTCAGGCCATAGCCGGCCTGAAATAAGGACCATCAAGCAATCCTCTCACTGCTGTGCTATTGGAGCTCACAAAAAGGAAGTCAGAGAGTAATGTATATTGGGGAACCTTAAAAAAAAACAAAAAAAAACAACAATAGTTGTATATTGCGGCTCAATATGGGAAAAGAAACATTTTGATGGTAGTGTTCATTTAAAAAGGTTGTCACAACTGGACCAGCTGTGCCTGTATGCACTATAGTCATGATATCACCTCCAAGAAAAAAAAGTGGCTCTTAGTTTGCTATATAGTCATATAGAAAAGGTGCTCTATCACCCAAAAGCATTCTGGGGCACATTTACTAATCCTGTCTAAAAGTTAGACATTGTAAACATAGGCAGTTTAATAATGTGCCAAATTTATCATAGTGGGTCATAAATTGATAATTGGAGGGAACCATCTCAAGGAGGATCAGATGGAAATGGACAACATGTGAGTTAAATATGAGTGTCACAGCAAAGGGTCTGAATACTTATGACAATGTGATATTTCAGTTTTTCTTGTTTAATAAATTTGCAAAAATATCTACATTTCTGGGTTTTTTTCTTTCATGATGGGGTGCAGAGTGTACATTAATGAGCAAAAAAATTAACTTTTTTGATCTTACCAAATGGCTGCAATGAAACAAAGTGAAAAATTTAAAGGGGTCTGAATACTTACCATACCCACTGTAAAACAGATTTTGCTACGGATTTAGATGTGAATTTTGTCACAGCATTGACTGTGGATTTTTCTAAATGGACATCAATGAAAAACTTGCACTAAAATCTGTGGATTTTGTCTTTTCTCACTGAAGTCGATATAGAAAAATCATCAAAAAAATCTGTGGCAAAATCTGTAGCAAGATCCGTCATGTGTGCTTTCAGTCTTACACTTTAATTTGTGAGCGCATGTGGTGTATATCTGGAAATTGGACGATACACAGAGTTTAACCATACACCACATTTACCCAGCATATGCCAAAAGAGTATCTTGTTGGCAATTAGTGGGCCACTGTGTTTTGGGGCTTTTTTTTAACTATATAGTGCAGAAAAGTCTGCATATTCCTATGTATACAATTAGAATAAAATAAGGCATATGCCATTGTATGGCATACATATGTTTGCCTTTCCAGTGGTATATGATGAAAACAAAAATAAAGTGTGAAGAGAGGTTAGACCTCCTTCCAGCAGGACGATACTCAGTTGTAATATGTCTGTGTATATGAGGCCTTGTACTGCAGCGATTACAGGGTTAGGTGCAGCGCTTCTTTCTTCCACCCAGTGTAAATCAGGCTTGGGGAGATGCTCCTACCTAATCTTTTTTTTTTTTAACGTTATTTTTATTAGTGCTTTCAGATTAATAGATACAAGCCAACAATACCCCCTACATGGGGGAACAACAAAGGGAAAAATTCGGAAAAAAAAAAGGGGGGGGGGGGGTGGGGGGGGAAAATCCCGGGGAAAAAAAGGGTGGGGAACGAGGGAAAAATTTTAGAAATAAAATTACAATCAGTAAATCTAAACAAAAAATACAAATGTTGTAATAAATTTAAACAGGCCATGCTGGACAGATTATAAAAAAAAAATTTTCATATTTAAAAACATTTTCAGAATCTAATTTAGTGCAATGTCAAACTCAGGCAAAAAGGAAATAATGCCGGAATAATGCATTTCCCCCTCATGGAATCTAACGGGCTTCAGAAAAGATCCCTGGAGCACCCTGGGGGGGAAAGAAAGAAAAAGAAAAAAAAAAAAAAGGGGGGGGGGGAGGGGGGAAAGGGGAAGAGATTTTTCCTAAAAATCTGCGTTGTGAAAGGTTAGGCCGCTGTTCAAAATTTGGGTTAGAAAAAAATTGTAGAGGCAACTGTCTAATGCCCAGCAAATAGCATGCATGCATGTATGTCCCCTTTCCACCTTTTGGATGGGAAAAAGGTTTTATTTTGCATACGGGAGCATACGGGTTTCCAAAAGACAGTCTTTGGACCATCGGGCATGTTTTTTTTTTCCATGTCCTGTCTTTCTGACATCGGGATGCGTAGAGGCGGCTGTGTTTCGGGCCCGGAAAAATCCCAGGGTAACCAGGGCTCAACAAGTTTTCTTTTCGAGTCCTCCCTACCCAACATCGGGATGGGGAAAAAAGTAGTGCATCCCAAAAGCAGGACAACTGCTGAGACAACTGTGTGACATTCAGCAAGTATCATGCATGTCCAGGCTCGGAATGGCCCATGAGGGAGCAAGGAAAACCTCTGATGGCTCCTGGACATGGCAGGCCTGGGGTTACATTTTGGGGGGGAAAAGAGGGGTCAGAAAGCAAACTTAAGTGAGTATGTGCAGCCCATGTAAAAGTAGCTGTAGGGGGGGGGCCAAAAGAATCGTCTACAAAAACCCAAAACCACTGGGGAGCCAAAAAATTCAACCCCACTAGTGGACCCCAGAATCATCTCCATTGGGGGGCCCCTGGTTTTCAAATTCTCCATTGGGGCCCCCCAGGAAAACCCGGTCGGGACCTGTAAATTTTGCCCGGGTTTCCTTTGGACAAAATTTAATAAAAATCTTTTTTATATAGCGAAAAACATATTCCGCAGCACTTTAAAAAATTAAAGGGGTTTAAACTAAAAGACTTTACCTTTAAAAAAGGAACTTACGATGAGACACAAGGTGGGGGGAGGGGCCCTTTTCCCGTGAAAAGCTTAAATCTATTGGGGGTGTATGGGTAAACATACGGAAAAAGAAGTGCCAGGTTTTTCAAGAGGCCAGCCCAAGGGTTTTATAAATAGGGGGTGGTTTTTCATGAAAAAAAGGAGAAACCGCCCCCAGGGCTGTACATCTATATACAGATAAGTGCCTGTGAGTTTCCCTAGTGAGGGGGGGGAGTGACAGGAATGTGCGTGCAGCAGTTTTGGGGTTTGGTTGGGGGCCCGAGCGAGAAGATGTTTTTTTTCAAAGGGCCCCCTTTAAAAATGTGGGGGGGTTGTGAATGGGGCCCGATCGCCGCAAAATGCATATTCAGAGAATTGGTTTTCCGCCCCGTGTGAAAACTTGGAGAAGGGCCCCTGGGAGGGTTTGGATGATAAGGAAAAAGTAGTCTGATTCACAGCAGGGGCGCAGAGGGCCCGGGGCGGGTTTTGGGAGGGCGGGGAGAGGGAGGGGGTTGGGAGGGGGGGGCAGGCTGTTTGGGGAGCTTTTTTGGGGGGAGAATGGAAAATTTGGAAAGTGGCGAGGGCATAGCTTTTTTATGCCAGGCAGGACAATTGGGTGAAAAAAACCCGTGACCCTTTAGCAAGTAAACCCCTTTCTTTTGTCCAACAAAACGGAATTTTTAGGGAGGGGTAGCTTTTATGCCGGGGCAGGACAATTGATGAGACAACTGCGTGATTTTTCCCGGAAGATCGGGACCATTGGGAAGGGTTTGGAGGGACATGAGGGAGCAAGAAAAACCCCTGGTGACCTCTAGGTATGGTGGAAAATTTTAGGTAGAGGCATGGGGTTTGTTTTCAGGGTTTAACAGCAGGAAAACCCGTCATGTTTTTAGTATATGCAGTCATGTACAATAGCTGTAGCATAAGCTCCCCGGGTTTCACTCCCCTGGTGGGAAACCAAAAAACCAAACCCCCCCAAAAAGTGGGCCCCAAAATTTTAAAAATTTAGACACTTTTGCTTTTGTCCGACCCCTCTGTTTTTGGTTGGGGGGGAGGCGTTATAATAAACGAGACAACTTTGTGACTCTTAGCAAATATCGTGCACAAGTCCTGATGAAAAGAAGACCGGGAGACACTACTGGCAGCGTCAACACTAGAACACCAGTGACTGATGAGCTGATGTCAGGCAGAGATAAAAAGAAGAATGGAAGACATAGCCAGCAGCGTCAGCTCTGAAACAGAAGTGACTGAAGGCGTAGAGGATGTTCATATGGTGTGGTGCAGGCGTATTTCGTCTCATACTGTGCACTTCGCTCTACGCCTGTTGCTTCAGAAGTACGTGCTGGCCAGCGCATATGTCTGAAGCGCTCTCAATGACTTGTCACATCTTTCTCCTGCCGGTGAAGATGGCAGGTAATCATAGCACTCAATAAGAGCTATGAATTACCTTATGTGCAGGGCGTAATTTGGTCGTATTGTAGCACAATTAATCGCTGAATTAAGCCCCGCAAATACGGCGTGTGAACATACCCTTAATTACTGGTGGAGGTAAAAAGAGGAATCTGAGACACCACCGGCAGCATCTGCGCCAGAAGAGCAGTGACCAATTTGCTGACCTCAGGTGGAGGTAAAAGAACAAAAGTCATGGTGGTGGAACAGGAGTGAGGGACAGGGCTGCAGCAGATAAAAACTAACTGGAGAACCCATTTAACTTTACTTCAATTACAACAGAAAACTTCTTATAGCACAAATTTGTTTGTACTCAAGAAATACTTGCACAACATTTTCCTAGAATTGTTTACCCACAGATTTCCCCTCAGTGGCCACAAAACCCTCCAGGAACGTGTCAGGCTGCGATTAAAAAGAAACACTACATGACAACTGTGTGAATTAGGAGGACTGCAAGACATGTGAAGAGCTGGACGTCCGGTGTAAGCGTGGTCCGAAGAGTTAAAGGGGCTGGTGTGGAGTCCACACGCCTCCCTCTCTGGCCAAAGAGACTTGAAGTCACTTTCAGTTTAGCCCAGGCTGGGTCTCCCATGTACAGTGGGAGGAGGAGCAGTGCACGTTACAGTGTTCACTGCAGTGACAGCACTGACTTGGCTTGACTCACCACCCCTACAGGAGATCCACTGCACTCCAAAGAGAGTTTGGTGGGGATGAAGTCTATTGACATGGGAGATGGTCATAGAGCATAGGGACCTCCATCCATCCAGACAAATCAGCAGAAGGCTTCATCAGACTGTAGAGTTCTGGAGCTGGGACCATTCAGGTTTCATCACCAGGTTTCAGCAGAATTGCCTTTATCAAGTGACATCTGCAATAAAGGATACAAAGAATAAGACACTAATAGAGGAAGGTGGAAGAAGGAGGTCAGGTCTAGGACAAGGGGTTAGAAGAGGGGACAGGTTAGGAGATATAGTACAGATTAGAGGCCAAGAAAGGGGAGCAGGGAAAAAGGGATAGCACAGAAAGTGCCCGAGCCTCTATGGAGAGAATGAGCAGCAGGTACAGAGGCAACAGTGTATAGAGAAGGGATCCAAGGGGGAGAAGAAGGGGTTAATGGAGCTGCAGGATGAAGCAGAGGAGAGATCAGCTAAAGGGAGCCAAAGCATCAACTTGTAAAATACCTGTACTCGCGGCCAGCAGGGGGGACAGGGCAGCAGCCGGATCACTGCATGGAAGTGGTGTGCAGCCAGGACTGGGGGAGAGCCGGCGTGGCACACAAGAAAAAAGCACATGCGCGGGAAGCAAGGAGTAAGGCACCGGAGCAAATTGCTGGATTGCAGAAAAGTGTTAACAGACCACAGCGGCAAAACAGAGGTGTAGAGAGAAAAAGCAGGCTGGAAGGGGGGGTCAATCAGAGGTTATACGTAGAGAAATAAGAAGTGTATATGGATAGGGGAGAATATAGGAGGACACCAGGTAGATATATGAATATGTTAGGGGATGTTCACACAGCGTTTTTATGGGACGTACTTCGGCGTGTAAAAGTACACCCCACATATATGTTAAAATCATAGCACTCATTAAGCGCTATGTAAAACACTCGTATTTCCCGGTGAGTACTGTGCGCTCATAAAAAGAAGTGACATGTCGCTGAGAAATACTAAACTAATAGAAGGGGAGGCGTACTTTCAACAGCAGGTGTATTGCGGCATATACCTGTGTGCACCACAATACACCATATGAACATATCCTGAGGGTATGTTCACACGGCGTATTTCGGCACACATTGTAAGCACCATAATACGCTGGGTGTCCAGCACATACGTCTAAAGCACATGGGGGAGCGGCTCCCGGCAGGTTCCATTCACTCACATTATCAGCAGCGCAAGCGTCACGACGAAGTGCCATGTCACTTCTCTCCCGCGGAGTACAATACGATCATATTGTACACCGGGGGAGACAGACGTAATTCATAGCTTACTATGCAATTACTCGCCGAAATACGCCCCGCAATTACGTCATGTGAACATACCCAAAGAGAATAAAGGACATAGGAAAAGTAGTGACATACAGTGCCTTGCGAAAGTATTCGGCCCCCTTGAACTTTTCAACCTTTTGCCACATTTCAGGCTTCAGACATAAAGATATCAAATTAGATTTTTTTGTGCAGAAACGACAAGTGGGACACAATTGTGAAGTGGAACGAAATTTCTTGGATATTTTAAACTTTTGTAAAAAATAAAAAGCTAAAAAGTGGGGCGTGCAAAATTATTTGGCCCCCTTAAGTTAATACTTTGTAGCACCACTTTTCGCTGTGATTACAGCGGCAAGTCGCTTGGGATATGTCTCTATCAGTTTTGTACATTGAGAGACTGAAATTCTTGCCCATTCTTATTTGGAAAACAGGTTGAGCTCAGTGAGGTTGGATGGAGAGCGTTTGTGAGCAGCAGTTTTCAGCTCTTTCCACAGGTTCTCGATTGGATTCAGGTCTGGACTGTGACTTGGCCATTCTTACACCTGGATACGTTTTTTTGTGAACCTTCCATTGTAGATTTTGCTTTATGTTTGGGATCATTGTCTTTTTGGGAAAAGTTTAAATCTCCGTCCCAGTTCAGTCTTTTGCAGACTCCAAAGGTTTTCTTCCAGAATGATCCTGTATTTGGCTCCATCCATCTTCCCATCAATTTTAACCATCTTCCCTGTCCCTGCTGAAGAAAAGCCCAAACCATGATGATGCCACCACCATGTGTGACAGTGGGGATGGTGTGTTCAGGGTGATGAGCTGTGTTGCTTTTACGCCAAACATATCGTTTTGCATTGTGGCCAAAAAGTTGGATTTTGGTTTCATTGAGCAGAAACACCTTCTTCCACATGTTTGGTGTCTCCCAGGTGGCTTGTGGCAAACTTTAAACAAGACTTTCTATGGATATCTTTGAGAAATGGCTTCTTCTTGCTACTCTTCCATAAAGGCCAGATTTGTGCAGTGTACGACTGATTGTTGTCCTATGGACAGACTCTCCCACCTCAGCTGTAGATCTCTGCAGTTCATCCAGAGTGATCATGGGCCTCTTGGCTGCATCTCTGATTAGTCTTCTCCTTGTTTGAGATGAAAGTTTAGAGGGACGGCCGTGTCTTGGTAGATTTGCAGTGGTCCTTCAATTTCAATATGATCACATGCATACTGCTTCTTGGGATGTTTAAAGTTTGGGAAATCTTTTTGTATCCAAATCCAGCTTTAAACTTCTCCACAACAGTATCACGGACCTGCCTGGTGTGTTCCTTGGTCTTCGTGATGCTCTCTGCACTTTAAACAGAACCCCGGACTATCACAGAGCAGGTGCATTTATACGGAGACTTGATTACACACGGTGGATTATATTTTATTATCATCGGTCATTAGGACAACATTGGATCATTCAGCGATCCTCACTGAACTTCTGGAGTGGTTTGCTGCACAAAAAGTAAAGGGGCCCGAATAATTTTGCACGCCCCACTTTCAGTTTTTGTTTTTTTTAAAAAATTTTAAAAAAAATTTTCCAATAAATTTAATTACACTTCACAACTGTGTCAAATTGTTGTTGTTTTCTTCAAAAAAATTTTTAAATTTTATATCTTTATGTTTGGGAAACCTGAAAAAGTGGCCCCAAAAAGGTTTAAAAGTTCAAGGGGGCTGAATTTTTTCGGGGAAGGGACTATATGAACTTTCGGGGAAAAAACAGGAAAGTGACCCAAACAGGAGGTTTAAAAGTATTTTGGATATAAGGAGTAAAACAATTAGGTGGAAGAGAAAGGAGAAGAAAAAAGAATGAGGAAGAGGAGGGTATATATACAAATGGTGTATATAGAATAGTGATGTAACTAGGAAAATAAAAAGGAACAGTGAAAGAAAATAGGAAAGAAAGGATGTGAGGAAAAAATATATAGAAAATATAAAAGGAAAAATGGGAAAACAAAGAATGAAAATAGGAAAAAGAATAAGAGAAAAAGAACAGTATATAGAAAGAGGGGAGGGAAGAAGAAAATGGGGAGGTTTTGGGGGTGGAAAAAGGAAAAAAAGGAGGGGGAGGTAATTTTCTTAAGGAAAAAAAAGTGATTAGAAATATGAAAAAAGCCAATGTAAATCACGAGATGTAAAGGAGGAAAATAAACAGCAAAAAAAAAGTGTTTCGCTATTAAAACAAGGGGCCAAAAAAGCTTAAGGAAAAAAATAAAAAAGTAAAAAAAGATGGGACAGAAAAACTAGAGACAAAAAAGGACTTTCCAACGAGAGAAAAAACCTACCCCAAAAAATATTTTTTTAACTATATAAATATTAAAAAGATTAAAAACTGAAAATGTTGCCCCTTTGAAAAAGTAGAAAGGGAGGTACTGAGGGGCATAAGGAGAAAGAAAAACCTATTAAAAAAATTTTTCTCACCGTATTACCAAGGAAAAAATTCCTCCTGTTGATGGGGAGGGGTTGGGTAAAATCCAGTTTCTGTCTAACCCGGGAAAAGAACTGCAGCTCACCTTAAGCGTTTAAAAATAGGCAATCACCAAGCCCCTAATGGTATCCCCTTCTTTTCCCTGAGAGAATTAAAGTAATTGAAGCGGGCCCTATTTTTAAATTTAGGACGTATATCTAATGCCAACTCCCCCGCTTTTGGGGGGGGGGGTCCCCCTAATTGGGGCCCCCGCCCTCCCGGCAGAGTTTGGGATTCCCCCCGCTGCGGCGCCGAGTAGCGCAAGCGTACCTGGCGCCGCCCGGGGCCCCGCTACTGTCGGTGGTTCGTGGGGCAGGAGGCAGGAGGGATGTTCCCTCCTCCCTCCTCCCCCTGTATGACAGCGCCGGCCCGGTGTCACTGTCATAAATCAGCGTCGCAGGGGGGGTCGGCGGCGCACTCACTCCCCCTGCGATGCTGAGGGGATCGTCAACGTCCCTGCGCAGGGCCCGGTGAGGTGAGTGCTTTTATTATTTTATTTTTTTTTGCTAAGGGGGGCTCTACCTGGGTACAATAAGGGGGCAACTACCTGACACAAAGGGGCAATACCTGGGGTACAAAAAAGGGGGAACTACCTGATCAAAAGGGGGGAATCCTGGTACAATAAAGGGGGGCTCTACCCTTTTGACGGGTGGGAGGGATCCCCGGACCACCGCAAGGATGTGTTTTAAGCCACGCCAGGGGAAAGGGAAACTAAGTAGCCCCGGTTTTCCCAGAGCCCCCCCGCAAAACGGGGTGGACTTGCGCGGCGTGAGGCTACCAGGGTCCCCCCCCAGTGACTTGTTGCGGTGGCGGGCGGGTGCAGCGAGGTTTCAGAAGCGC
>JAODAL010075244.1:0-14073 GCA_025379985.1 Phyllomedusa bahiana
TTTCAGGGGGTGTTTTTCTGGCTTTCCCCTAGGGGCAGTAGAATCAGGTCGGGAGCTATAGGGAACCACATGGAAAACCCCATTTAGGAGAGATCAAAAAAGGTTTTGAAACTTTAGAAACCAAACAAATGGGGAAGGGGTAACGGAGAGATCAAACAGGGTTTTAGCTTAGTAAACCAAACACTGGGGCCTATAAGGGGGGGGAGATCAAAAAGGGGCTGTTGCTTTTTGTGACCCTGCTTTGGGAGCCTATCCTGAGAGTTGAAAGGTCTGAAACTAAAAGGAAAACCAGTGCTGGCAGCCTATTTAGGGAAGGGGAAAAGGTCTTTTGCATAGTGACCAGTGCTGGCAGCCTATCAGGGGAAGGGTTTAAAGGGGGCCGGGAGCTTTGGAACCCGTTCTGGGCCTTTCAGGGGAGATTGAAAAGGTCTGGGAGCTTAGGGAACCTTTCTGGCGCCTATCAGGAGAGATACACGGGGTACTAAAGTGGGCCAGTGTGGAAACCTTTCGGGAGGATCACAAGGTTTTGTACTAAAGCAAAACCCTTTTGGGGAGCCTATATGGGGGAGAAACGGGGCTGAAAAAACTATAGTGAAACCTGCTGGCGCCTTTTCAGGGAGTTTTAAAAAGGTCTGTAAACTATAGCAACCCGTGTGGCAGCCTATCAAGGGGAGGGTTTTCCCCGGGCTGTTGCTTTTGGGCTCTGCGGGTGGCCCCCCCCATAAAGGGGAAAATCACACAAAGGGCTGTTGCTATTGTGAAACCCTGCTGGCAGCCCAACAGGAGGATTGGGAAAAGGTCTTGTAGCTTTGTGACCCGTGGGTGGGAGCCCTTAAAGGGGAGATCGCACAGGTCTGTTGCTATAGTGACCCGGGGTGGCAGCCCATCAGGGGAGATCACACAGGTCTGTACTATAGGACCAGTGGGGCAGCCTACAGGAGAGATCACACAGGTCTGTACTATTGAACCCGTGAGGGGAGCCTATAGGGGAAAAGAACAGGGCCCGGCTTAGGACCCCGGGGCTGGCAGCCAACCCGGAGAGTTTACCAGGGGTTTTAGCTTTAATACCAAATGCTGGAGCCTAACAGGAGGGGATAAAACCCGGTCTGTAGCTTTAGTCCAGTGCTGGCGCCTATCAGGAGAGATCACACAGGTCGTTGCTTTTTAAAACCCGTGCTGGCAGCCTATCAAAAAAGAAAATTTACACAGGTTTAGCTATAGCAACCAGTGCTGCAAGGGCCCTTTTAGGGGAGAAAAACAAAGGTCCCGTAGCAAAAGTGACCAGGCTGGGGAGCCTATCAGGGGGAAAAAAGAAAGGTCTGTAGCCTTTTAGTGACCAGTGCTGGCAGCCTTTTCAGGGGGAGTTTACACAGGCCGGGGGGCCCTAAATGACCCGTGCTGGCAGCCTATCAGGCAATCTACAGGTCCTTTTTGCTATAGTGACCAGCGCTTGGGAGCCTTCAGGAAAAGTCCCCACAGGTTGTAGCTATAGTGACCCCGCTGGAAACCTTCAGCAAAATTGAAAGGTCTGTAGCTTTAGTGACCAGTGCTGGGGAGCCCTATCGGGGGATTGAAAAGGTTGTGCTATAGTGACCCGCGTGGCGTAAACAGGAGGATCAAAACAGGCTGTAGCTATTGGACCAAAAGGGTTTTGGGAGCCCATCAGGAGGATAGAACAGGTCTGTTGCTATAGTGACCCGTGCGGGGGCCTAGCCGGGGAGCGCCCCCGGAGTGAGCGACCCCTTTAAATTTTAATTAACAAAACCCGGGGGGGGAAAAAGAAGTATGTGTGAACCACAAATAAGATCATAAGGGTCCTAAAGGGGACAATGATCCCATGAAAACTGGAAGAACTTTTGGGGTAAAAAACCAGTTTGGAGGGCGTTCCGATAGGGGTTCCCCCCGTGGGGGTTGGGGCCTGTTTTTCCCAAAACCCGGGGGGGCGTTTGTGGGGACTTTTGGTTCTGGGCCTGGGAGTGCACTGGAGTTGGGGACCCGGGGAAAGGGCCCCGGGGGGGGAAAAGGGGGCGTGTTGTTTAAATTCCACCTTTAATTTTGGGGGGGCCCGGTTTTCCGAAAAAAACGCTGCTCCTCAGGGGGCAAACCAAAATTGGAAAAGATTGAAAAGCCCTTAATAGGAAATGTGTTTACGGGGTGCGGGGGGGGGGGGATGGCAGAACCCTCCCCTGGGGGCTGGGAGCGTTGGGGGCACCCCCACCCAATGGGGAAAAAAGCCCCTCTTTGGGGCTGTAATAGGGGTGTTAGGGGTTTTGTCGGCCCTCACGAGATGAGCTCTCAGGGTTCGCTCCCTTTTATAGCTTTAGAAGAGTGAAGAAATCAGGCGATTCCCCTTTTTTAGGGTAACTGGTTTTATTTTTGTGTGAAATAAACGAGAGACTAGCTCCCTTCAGGAAACCCCTTTGGTTTTTTATAAAGAAACTTTAAAAATTTTCAGATTTTTATACACAAAAGGAATTTGGTTTATCAAAGGTTTCCCGAATTTTTAAAATAACCCCCAAATTTTCAATATAAGCAGACAAGTCTTTACAAAAAGGTCAAGAAAAAAACAATCTTGGGAAAATTGTGAGGGGAAGACGGGGGGGTTCCCAAAAATTTTTTTCTCTTATCTTTTTATCAAAACCCGGGGGATTTTTTGCTTCACAGTTCAACCCTAGTTTTACTTTTTGCCCGGCCTTTAATATTTAAAAAAATTTTTTCAGAGAATGTTTTTTTTTCATTTCCCATTTCCTTTTCCCCTCCTCAAGTTTAAAATGTCCCCTTAAAAACCAAAACCTGCAAAATTCTTTTCCGGGGGCAGTGATTTTTTTCCCCGGAAAAAATTTTTGCGGCCCCCTGAGAGATCATTTTGCTTTTATTTGGGGAATCTGGGGGGTTTTTTGCGCTGGCTGAGCTCTGCCCCGTTTCCCCCCCCATAACGGCCCGTGATGGGACTTGCCACCAAGCAGATTTCACCAAAAATTTCTAACCTGAGGAAAATGTCCCCCTAATTTTTGTGCAAACCCGCTTGGGGCTGGGGGACAGGGAAAAAGTGTCAGCAGTGTGGAAAGTTCCTGCAGGTCTTGCACCTGTTTTGCAGGCAGGGGGAGGTTTTCCATTTTAGGTGGGGATTTAGGGAACTCCGACAATAATTTTTCCGCAGGTTTGGTGGTTTCCCCAAAGGGAAAAGGGGAGGGGGGAATGGGGGAAAAAGTCCTTTGGGGTCTGTTGTCCCTTTTTGTAAAACACAGGGTTTTGGGAATCCTTTGGGAATCTTTTGTGGATCCAGCTGGGGTTTTTAGTTGACATTTATTTGTGGTGGGGAGCCTCATGCAAAGGGCCGGCCAAATTTCTCCCCGATTTATTTGAAAAAGGGGTGAGGGGGCTGAGGATGGGGGGACCCCCCCTGGAGAGGGGGATGTAGGAGTAGCCCCGTTTTGGAGGAAGGCGGAAGTGGGGCAATGACCCCTTGTTTTAAGTTTACTGGACCTCTACATGAACGTGTTCCCGGTAGAAAGGGGTTTATCATCAAACCCATTGGGTCGGCTGAATGTGTGAGCTTTTCCTGGGCAAACCCCCCACGCAAAGAGTGTCTAAAGTTGCGACGCAATTTAGGGGGAAAAAAAAATTTTTGGGAAAAAACAGGTGGATTAAAAGCAGTCCCTCCTCAAAAATGGCAAAAGGAAAAATTTGGGGTACAGGAGGGAAAACGGGGGCATGTGGGAGAGGGAATTTTTGGGGGGAAAACCCCTTTTCCCCCCCATTTATTATTTTTTTTTTTTTAATCGTTTTCTTCCCTTCCCCTTCTTTTGATCCATTTTTCCCTTTATCTGTTTCTCTCTTTCCTCCCTCTTTTTTTCCCTCTCAAAAGTTCTTTCCCTTTTTCTCCTGGTTTCTAATTTAAAACAATACTTTCCCGGTTTTGATCCCTGGGTAAGGACCTATAAAGGGGTGAAAGTGGATGATTTGTGGGTTTCTACTTATATTTTCCCCAAATTTCTTTGGGGGGATCCCCCCGGGTATATTGCAGTATTTTTTTTTTCTCCCGCCTTCTTTTTGGGCCCCTATTTTTTGGGGGGTTTTTATTATATCTCCAAAAATATTTTGTGGCCCTTTCCCAAGAAATTTTTGGGGTATTATTATTTCTCCGCTTTACTTTAGGGTTCCCTGTTTTTTTGGGCGAAATTTTTATTCTCCGGGTCTAATATGTGGGTTTCCCCGGGTTTAAAGGGCGGGGTTTTTTAAAAATTTTTCCAGCTCTTAATTTTGTGGGCTCCCTTATATTTGGGGGTATTATTATTTCCCGCTTTTAAAATGTAGGGTCACTGATTTATGGGGGTATTATTATATCTCCAGCTTTTTACATTTGGGCCCTTTTTGATATATGGTGGGAATTTTTTTATCTCCAGTCTACTATGTGGGTCCCTTTTTTTATGGCGGTTTTTTTTATATCTCCAGCTTTTACCCATGGCTTCCCCGAATATGGCGGTAATTTTTTATTTCTCCAAACTTTTAAAATGGGTTCCGATTTTTTGGGAGTAAATTTTTATATCTCCAACTTAAATATGTGGAAAAAATTTTTAAAAGGAAAAAAAAAAAGAACCGGGGGGGTCGTTCCCAAACCCAAATTTTCGTTCAGGCAGTGGCGAAATTTAAAAAGGGGATTTATTTAAAAAGAAAATTAAAAAGCTTAACGCGTTTTTTTTCATAAAGACGCATCCTCAGATGTGGGTTTTTTACAACGGGACAAGGGGGGAAAAATATGTTTATATACCTTTTGTTAAACAGCATGTGATTTTGGGTTTCCTTTAAAACCAATCACCTTTTTTTTTAAAGGAAGGTATCAGGGGTTGGGGAAAAAAATAACATTGTTTTAAAAAATATGCGTTTTAAAAAAGAAATAGATTCCCCTTGGTTGTTGTTTTGTTCTGACCAAAGAAAGAAAATAGCTGTTTGGTTTTCACGAGCTTTGTGGGGAAAACCCCTAAGCCAATCCCCCAAAAAAGCATTTTCAGAACAAAAATAGGTGGTTTTGAAAGAAAAAAAAAAAATCCCATAAAAGCAAACCCGAAATTTCTAAACTAAAGCAGCATTCAAAAATGGGAACATCCGATATATGTACGAAGTTACTGGCCTTTTGTAATGCAAAAACTATAAAGTCTTTAAGGGTAGAAAATGGGGGATAGAAGTAGGAGACCTGGTGTGTTTTGGCTCATATTTTGTGGGACGTGCATTAAGGGCCCTCGTTTTTACACAGAGGCATTTTGGAAAAGGCAGAAGGGGGTATCCGATAGGAGAATTTGGGCGGGCCAATGACAAGGAGCGGCAAAAAATTTTGTCCAATAGGAGGGAAAAAAAAACCAGGTGGAAATAGTAAATAATTATCGCGCTGCCCCAATTAAAAAAGAGGAAGCGCTGGGGAAAACGGCCCAATTTTTGGGTGTAAAATTTGATAATTAAAAGGCTTAAAAGATGAAAAATTTTTAGTTTTAAAAAAAATTTTAAACGATTTTTCGAATTTTATTAAAAAACAAAATACGTTTTTAAAAGAAAGTCCCATACAAATTTTAAGGGTTTTACCCTAAAATTTCTAGTTAAAATTTTAGGGGAGTGGCCCTTTTTTTTTTTGGGGGACTAAGATGGGAAACTAAGTGAAGTAAAAGTAAAAAATTAGAAAACGAGTTCAACCCCTTCTTTTAACCCTTTGGGGTTCACCGTTTTTCAGAGTTTAACATCCAAAGCAATTCTCGTTTTTTGCCCGTTTACGGAATCTATCGTAGGGATTTGTTTGTTAATGATCTTTTGGTTTTTATAGTTAATTTAGTTTTTTCTTGTTGGGGGAATATCCCCTGAAAATGTCTGGATACACTGTTTTAGGGTAAACCCTTATTGATTCGCGGGTCTGTGTCCATTAAGACGTAAAATGCAAAAGGGGCGTGTGGTGCGGCCCACATAGTGGAGGCCACAATAAAATTGGATTTAAAAAAATTCCAAAAAAGGAGCTTTTACAATTTAAGGGAAAAAAAGTTTCATTTTATGGGGAACTTTTTTTGGGGTTTGAGAAAAAAGAAAAACGCTTTTAAGATTGATCTGCAACATAAGGGGAAGGGGGAAGTTTGGGGGGGTACGGGTGAAAGAAAATTTGTTTCCTTAGAAAGGCTATTTCTTAAGGGCCCCGGATTCGGGTCGGGGGGAATTAAAGGGTTTTTTAAAATTAAGGTGGGCCCCTTTTAAAAAATTTTGCCAGGAAAGTTCCGGTTTAAAGGGTGGGGTTTGTAAAAAAAGGAAAATTCGGGCAATGTGCCAAAGGGTTTTCCCAAAATAAACTTTTTAAATTTTTGTTTGACCTTTATTGGGATTTAGTGACCCGGAAAAAGTTTTCCCCGATTAATTTTTTTTTTTGTTTTGTAAGATTCTGTGGTTTTTTTTATCCCTTTTTTAAAGGAAGGAAATTTTTTGTTGTAAAAAGCTATTTGGGTTTTTCATCCCTTTAATAAAATCGTTTGGGTACCCTTTTTCCAAAAACCTATTTCTGGGTATTGCGTTTGTTTTTTATATGTCCCTTTATCTGTGAAAAACCCCTGCAGGTGAGAGGATTTCCCAATTTTTGTCCCGCTTTTTTTTCACTTCCAGGTAAACTTTAATTTAGACCCCCCTCTTCCCTTTCCCCCTTTTTTTATTTTCTCACTTTCCCCCTACTATGTTGGGGAACCCCGGTATATGGCCAGTATTATTAAAATCTCCAGCTCTACTAGTGGGGTTTTTGATATATGGCCCGGTATTATTATATCTCCCGCCCACTATTTTGGGGGTTTTTGAAATTTTGGCCCGGGATTATTATAAAACTCCAAACCCCCACTATGGGGGGTTCTTTGATATATGACAAAGAGGGAAAAAAAAAAACAGAGGGGCGGGTCCTTATGGTGGGAAAAAAAGTCTTTTACAAACAACAATTGGTGGGGAAAACCGATAGGGAGGGGCTCAAGGTTCAGTTTGGGGGACAAATTTTGAGGCCAAAAAACCCTAGGACAAGCAGGCACAATTAGGGCCGTCGCGGCAACCCTTGGGAAATCCCTCTCCAAAGCCACAAAAAAAAGCGGAAACGGGGGGGTAGACAAAAGAACTTTTTAAAAAAAATTTTGGTTCCCGGCGGCTTTCTAAAAAAAAAAAAAAATCTCCAACAGCACGGGGTTAGAGAAAAAGATTTTTAAGGGAAAAACAGTCTTTTAAAAAAGGGTTTTACACCCATAAGAAAACATTCAAAAATTTTTAAAACCAACGACGCGTTTTTTCGCCGAAAAACCCGGCCCCTACCTCAGGAAAAATTTTTAAAAAAATCAGAAAATGCCGGGGGAAAAAGCAGTCATTTAAATGTATTCTGCACTTCTCATTGGGGGGCTGAAAGGGCCCCGAGAGTGCAAGCGACGAAAAAAACCTTGTTAGTCTATGGAAAGGAAACCCAAAACGCTGTGGTTTGGGCAATTTTAATTTTTTTAAACAAATGGCGGGATTTGGGTTTTTTGAACGAGAAAAAGTCCCCGCCCCCTAAAAAAAACCATCGGGGAACGAGCCCCACTCCCCTATGGTGTTTTTACAAAGGAGGCAAAAAAGGGAACGATGGGTAAAATCCCAAAAACAAAAATACCCCAAAAGGTTTTTAAACTGTAACCCCGGCGGTTTAAAAATAACCAAAAGTGATGATGTTAGTGTGAAATTTTTTCAAACGGGGGGGCGCCCGAGGGCCCGCGCGTCTCTGTACTTTTTATCAATTTTGGGAAATCTGTGAATAAACGCGGGTTTTGGGGTTTTAAAAATAGAGGGGGTCGTCTCTCAGAGCCCCCCAAAAGAATTCGGTACTGTACCATGTTTGTTTATGGGAAAGGTAGCTTGGGTTTGTGTTGGTTATTCCCGAAAGAGGGCCCCGAAATCCTTCAACCAAAAAGGGGAAACGAGCGACGCTTTTATGGGAATTGTAAGGGTTTTTTTCACTCGTTCCGAGTAAGGGAAAAAGGTCCCGGAATTTAATTTCTTTCATTTCAAGGCTATTGGTTTTAAAATCTGTTTAAAACCCGAGGACTAACTTGCGGGCCGCCCTAAGAGTATAAGAGGCTTTAAATATAGAAAAAATTTTAAAAGGAGAAAAAAATCTGCTCGGTCCCTGCTGGTCCAAACAAGGAACTTGTGTTTGCAACCATTTTGGGAAAAAAAAGGGCATTTAAAAGAAGGCCCAATAGCCCCATAGGCAAATTTAAATTTTTTAAACCCCGGCCGGGGAAAAAATAACCAAACCGGGGGCTGGGGTACTAATTTTGAAGTATTTTAATCAAAAGGGGCCCGAGTAACGCGTCCTTTAATTTTTTATCAATGGAAGTCTGCAACATGAACCCTGATTGGTAAAACCTGGGGGGGGCTCGTCCCCTTTAGGGCCCCAAAAAGGGAAAAACGAGCTTTCAAGTACCATGTAATTTTTTTGGGAAAGGGTAGTCAAAAATTTTGGTTGGGTTTCAAAAAAAGGTGGCTTTCCCTTTAACCCATAGGGGAACGAGCGGGCACCCCATGGGAAAATTTAAAAAAAAAAATTTTGGGTTTTTTTTCACTTTTTTTCCACCCGGAAAGATCGGTCGGGGAAAAATACTATCTTAATTTTCTATTTTTTTAAAAATCAAAAAGGGCAAATTTAATGTTTGTATAATCATATGAAAAAAAAAATCGAACCCCGGTCCATGATTGGAAACCGAGCACAGTGAATTTAGTGTATTCAACCATTGGGAAAAGGCAAAAGGCCCTTTTTTCAGGAATAAAATTTCAAAAAAACATAAAATATAAAAAATTTTTAAACCCAAAATATATTGGGTAAAATAAAAATAAAAAAGTCTTTAAAAGATGAGCTCTACTGCCCCGCTCCCTTCCTTTTTGGGCATATAGTCTGGGTTTAAACAACCCAAAAAGTCTCGCGCTTCTGGAAGCCGAAAAATTTTTGGTTTTTTTGTTTTCGGGACCGGTTTATAGGAGTGATTCTCAGAAAACTGAAGTTCCCGGTTTTGGTAAATTTCCCGGAAATTTTCGGGCTAAAACTCGTTTGAGTTTCACTTAATAAAGCCTATCCGTTTTGGGCTCAAAGGGCAGGGGTGTTTTAGGGCGGCCCCCGTACTGGGGGGGTGACAGTGCACTCAAATTTTTTAAATGACAAAATAAAAATTTTTCAATTTTGGCTCTGTTTGTTGGTTTTTAAATTTCTTTTTGGTATTAGATTTTAAACGTTTTGTGTTGTTTAAAATCCACAACACAAACATTTTGAAGACCCACATGCAAACTGCCTGGGGGTTTTGGGTCCTTATTAAAATTTAAAACTTTGCTGGTTTTTTTGTTTGACTTGGGGTACTTAAAATTTTTTAATTTTTTTGGGGGCCCCCCTTTTGTTTTTTTTAAATAGTGGTTTCTCCGGAATAAGAAGGGGGCCTAAAAAGGCATCTTTTTTTAGGGAAAGGGGCCGTGTTTTTTTTAGCACTTTTTTTAATTCAGGTTTTGCTGAGGTTAAATTTAGTAAAAAAGAGAATTTTTTTTCTTTTCCCCCTGTTTTTGTTTGGAAATTTTAAATTCTTTCTCTTGTCTTTTTTGTAGACTTAAACCAGTCCCGTTGTTTGAGTGGGCATTGTTTTCCCCAAAAACACACAATTTTATATTGCTCGCACACCAGATATCCTTTCCTTTGGGGCCAAAATAAAAATGGAAAAATGTCCAAAAATATTAAGTAAATTCCTGCACACAAAACTTTTTTATTTTACAAAAATTTTTTTTTTATTAAAAATATTTTCAAATTTTTAAAACGAAGGTTTAAAAGTGTAAAACGAATGATTTTCCTTTTTTTGTAAACGTTTTGGTTTACCTTTAAAACCTTTTGTCAGAAAGATCGCCTACAACCCAAAAATAAAATTGCCTAAAGATACAACCCAAACCCCAAAAAAACATCCCAATTTCCCCAAAAAAATTAACAAAAAGTTTTTTTTCCAAAATTTTATAGATTACTAAACTTAGAATATCGTTCCACATAAGGAAATATAGGGGCCATATATGTCATACCTTCTATACATTTAAAATTCATAGCCCCTGTAAAAAAAATAAAAAAATTGCGCCTATTTTATAAAAAATTATTATGCGATATAATGCCTAAAAATAACCCAAAATTAACCGATCAGGGGAAATTGGGATTTTTTTGGGTGATGGGTTGTATTTATGGCTATTTTTTTTGTTGTGCGATTGTCTGACAAAAGGTCCAAAGGAACCAAAAAAACATTTAAAAAACATGGAATCACCTTTTTACTACATGAAACTTCGTTTTTTAATATTGAAAAAATTTAATAATAAAAATTTTTGTAAAATAATTAAGAGTTTTGTGTGCAGGTATATACTTAATATTGTTGTATTGTTTTCTCAAGGGCATTATCTAATAGTTTTGTAGGTTAGCCTTTGTCCTTAAACCTTTGTTTAATAAAAAAAGAGCTTGTTTTTTGAAAAACCATCTTGAACAAAATTTTTTCCCTATTTGGCGAGCTGCCCCTAAGGAATTTCTCCTTCCAAGGGGGATGATGGGGCCCTTTTAAAATGGATGAATATTACTGTGACGAAAACAGCCTAGTCCCCGGCCCGCTTTTTGGACGAAGCCCCGATTGGGGGTATCTCGACGTTTCGCTGCCACTAGGGGGGGCTCAAGGTCAGCCCGATATCTTCCCCCTTTTTAACCCTTTCCCAACTGGGACAGGGAAACAACAATGCTGCCACCAGTTGCCGTTTAGTTTTTAAACCGGTCCGTTACCGACTTTAGCAGGGTCAGGAACCAACCCTTGGGTAGCTATATACTAAACCAGAATTAGGCTGTGAGGCCCTTTATCAAGACAGATAACTCAGTTAAAGTTTTTTAATTTAATTAGCCTTAAGGCCCCCAAAACAGGGAATATGTAACAAGGTAAATATACGGTCAGAGAGAGGTGCAAATACAATTATGGATTACAGCAAAAGGCAGTTAAAATAAGTCAAGTTACCTTGTTGTTGGGGCCCGGCCCCATGGGGGGGATTGGGCCTGGCGCTGCGTGCAGATGTCCTAAAAAATTTTTTCTTGGGGTGGCCCCCCCCCTGGATCAACGGAAGACCCACCCCGGGCCCCGGTTATATCGTGGGGGGGCAGCCCATTGGCGGCCCCCATCCCCCCCTGGGACGGTCTAACTCCTCCACTCGGTCATCAGTTTTTTGATACAAACCAAAAATGGACTTTTAACCCGGCAGGGGATTGGGACAGAACCGGCCGGTGTACCTCAGACCAGCTGGACTTCCTTACGCTATAGAGACCGCCTTCTTAGGACCCCGTAGGGGCCCCTTTTTGGGTTTCTCATCCCCCGCGTCCGGGGGAACCCGGAAATGGGGAAAGTGCTGCGGGAGATTCCAAATTTTGGAAAAGAACTCGCCAGGACCTGTTAGAGTGGGCGCCTATAAATCATATGAAATATCGGAAAACGCCCGACTGGGCTGAATTTTGGGAAAGTCTTTTAAGTTGCGAGCTTGGACCAGCTTTTCAGTGCAAATTGGTTTTAAAAGGGAAACCCTTTCTGGGTTGACCCCATGCGTGGGGATTCCACAAGGCTTGGGGAGAGAGCGTGCTGATTTTTTGTAAATGAGTTTTCCGTGTGGGGGAAGCTGTGTTTGACAGATTAGATGGTTGGGGGGAAGAAACGTCAGTGGGGGGATGCAGTGAAGGTTCTTCCACAATTTCTATCGACACTTTTGGTATGGGTTTTGGAAGGTTTACAAGGGGTTAAACAATATCAAGGAAATTTTTTTTTTGTCTTTTAATTGGGGAAGTTTTTTATTCCCCCAGGTTTTTTTTATTTTAAAAATTATAAAAATTTTAATTAGGGTTGGGGGACAGAAAATAAAAAAGGCCCTCTTTAATTTTTTTTAAAAACCCATTTTTTTTAAAAAGGTGGGTGATATGTTAAAATAAAAGCCTTAAAAAAATTTTGGCATAGGAGGGGGCCCCTTGTGCCCTTTCAGTTTTCCACTTTCGTTTTTATTTTTCACGTTTTCGGAAGTTATTGTTGATGAAATACATACCCTCCTTTAAGAAAATCTTTTGTTAAAGGGGCTCTCTATACGTTTGACAGAATCTCCTCTTTACACTCTGCCAATCTTGAATATTTTGTATAGGGGGCAACACTCTAAGTAAGGGAATAAGTCATTTTTTGGGGGCATGTGCAAACAATTGAAAAATTTGCCTGAACCTTAAGAAATTTGAAAGTTGAATTACTGGGCTGTAAAAATAAATCAATATAGGCAAAATTTTCTAGGGGGAATTTAACTGATAAATGGGCCTCCCGGGGGTGTAGATAATTTTTTTTTTTTTGGAGAAAAAAAAAAAAAAAAGGAAAATTTTGGTTTATTAATGAAAAAAATTTTTTTTTTCTTTTTTAGTTATATCCCTTCTAAAAGGGATCATTCAAAAATTTTTGAGTTTTTTTAACAAGGAAAGGATCCCCCGTCACTTCTCAAGTACGAGAACTGATAAATCCTATTTGCCTCGTGCTCGTTCCCTGACTGATTGGAGAGCGGACTCTCCGTTCATAAACCAATCCCCCATTGTTTAAAATGACTGGGAAATTGTCAGATCCCCCAAATGATTGGTTTGGTTTCCTTTCCCTAACTAACAGTTTTTTTCGTCGCTCGCAAAATCTCATTGGCCGCTCAGCCGCCCAAAGAAAGTCGGGAAAACTTTAAATACTGGGTTTTCCCCGGTTTTTTTAATCACAAATTTCCGAGGTACCCGTTTCGGCGGAAACGCCGTTAGGATTTTAATTTTGTATTTTCTTATGGTGTATAACCCTTTTTTTGACCCGTTTACCCCTTAAAAAATCTTTTTCTCTAACCCCTCGTGCTGCTTGAGATTTTAAAAAGAACAGCGCCGGAACCAATTTTTTCTTTCATTTTTTTTTTAATTCCCACTCGATATATGGCGGATTTTTATCCCACTCTACTATTGGTTCCCTGATATATGCAGTATTTTTATATCCCCACTCTACTATGGGGGGGCCCTGAATATGCGGTAATTATTATTCCCCCACTCTACTATTGGGTTCCCTTATTATGGGGGTATTATTATATCTTTACTCTCTTGTGGTTCCCGAATAAGGGGTATTATTTTATCCACTCTACATGTGGGGTCCCCATAAGGCAGAATAATTTTATCTCCCGCTCTATATTGGGCCCCCCGTTATTGGGATATTAAAATACTCCACTCACTATTGGGTTCCCTATATAGGCAATTATTATAATCTCCGCTCTCTAGTGGGTTTCCCGATTATGGCATATTATAAACTCCGCTCAAAATGGTTTCCCTAATAATGCAGTATTATTATATCTCCACCTACTAGTTTCCCGATATATGCGGTATTATTTTAAACTCCAGCCTACTATTGGTTTTCCCATATATGGCGATTATTATATCTCCAGCTCTACTATGGGGTTCCCTGAATATGGAGTATTATTAATCCCACTCTACTAGTGGGTTTCCCCCATAATGGCATATTTTTATATCCCACCTACTATGTGGGCTCCCTAATTGGCATATTTTTATTCCCAGCTCTACTAGTGTGTTCCCCAAAAATGGGGGTATTATTATATCTCCACTCTATATGTTGGGCCCCTGATATAGGCGTATTAATTTTATCTCCACTCTACATGTGGATCCCTGATTAAAGGGGTATTATTATATCTCCAGCCTCTTTGGGTCCCGATATTGGCGGGATTATTATATCTCCAGCCTACTATGGGGTCCCTAAATATACGGGATTAAAATAACTTTATCCATTGCCCCTTTTGCTGAGCTTACTCTCCTAACCCCTCTGACCTTACCTTCCCTAACCATAACCCAGCTGACTTTACTGCCCTAAAGCTAACCCCTCTGACCCTCCTCCCCTACCCCCTCTGACCCTCCTCCCCTACCCCCTCTGACCCTCCTCCCCTAACACCTCTCTGACCCTCCTCCCCTACCCCCTCTGACCCTCCTCCCCTACCCCCTCTGACCCTCCT